>JALIGW010000028.1:3020000-3082500 GCA_023053685.1 Diadophis punctatus similis | reverse complement strand
AGGACAGAGATGGTGGTATAGCAACTGTCATCCAGTGTCACGGTGTGATTTATTGCCTGTTACATGTATATGCAGGGAGCTGCATCCCTATTCAATATAATGGTTTATTCCTGAGCACGTGATTGATATGTTCTTGTACGCATGTGTGCATTCCAATCTCCGCTCTATCCTTCTTCTTCTGGCTTCCATTGAGAGAAGTCGCACATTTTATATCAGAGATGTAAACAAATGAGGTTTTATTGTTTTTGTACCGAAATAAATAATTTTACTTAGACTTTTAAACTGCGGTTTCATTTCTAATGTCTGATGTCCGGGAAAAGATCAAACATCACCTCTGTGAGAATAAATTCTCACTCTGTCATCCAGAAATATCTTACAACTTTCAGGGGTGCTGCTCAGAGGTCACTAGATCCTGTTCATTAATTTGGACTCCCGGGATCAATTGGGATTGTTGCTATTCTACCAGCAACGTCTCTGTCTGAGCTTCTTGATTCCATTTCTGGAATGGTGGTGGTGTTCCCCAGACTTATGGTCTTGCAGTACTTCAACCTGCCTTCTCTAGGATTGGGATCTGATGGGGGTTCAAGAGTACATGCTCACCACGATGACTATGAATCTATTCCAAATCATCCAGATCCCAGCATGGGACAGTTGTCACTCAGCAGTTCTAGTGTTTTTGTGGGAAATTTGACTATATGATTTGAAATTGGGGAAGCTCTCAGTGTCTCCCTTGTTATGGTTAGATCATGACCTGATTACCATGGGTTTCTCTACTGCCACAATCCATTGTAGGGAGGCTGAATCCATTAGATTGGTTTCCTCCAGAGACTGATGAACCCAAATGGGTTTCAAAGTGAGCTAGTGCTTGTTCCTGATAGCCTGCTACATAGTCCATCTGAAGTCTTGGCTGCTATTTAGAATAGTGGTGGGGGCAGCCAAGACTTTGTATCAGGTTATACCCATGTGACCTCTCCCTTCTCATGGATCCCATCACTCCCCATGGCTAACAGAGGAGTTGAAGAGTTGAAAGAAAAAGAGAGAGAAGAAACATTGGTGTCATTGAGCAAAGGACAAAATTGACCAAACATAGGTTAGAGCCAACACAGTATTATCAAGCTAAACCCAATAATATATCCTGGGAGATTCTAGGAAGTGGCTATTCTAACTATCTCTGTCTCCTGTCCAGCTGCCCCTTTTCTCTCCTCTCCTCCTGTTTGGAATATGCTCCCTCCTTCCTGGGAAACTGCTGCTGCACTATAATCCATCACACCAGCTACCCCTCTATAGGTACCATCTCTCACATCTATTAAGACTTACACCTTGTGGCAATAAGGGCATAAAGTGTCAGTATTTCTCCACCTTTAATGTGTCCATAGATTTCCATTCTTTGGACCTGTTTTGGATATAATGGAAGAGATGCCATTAACAAAACACTCAGATAAGAGAGGCAGGAGCTCCCAGTGGGTTAACGTTCAGACAAAGAAACTTAGGAAGGACCTACTGGATCAAGCAGTTAAACGTGTCAGTGGGAAGTTTGGACTTTCAGACTTTCAAGATTGATGTCAGCCCTCCCAGATAAACCAGACAGAAGAAATGACTAGATGTACTAATTCTACTTTATTGTAAGGCTATATGAATCTTGCAAAACTCCTTGCTCCTTTTTCTATGTGCTGATGAGTGGGAGGATTGTGGTCAATGGAAGAGGACAAGAATATTTAGACTGACTCTTGACAGAGTTAGGCTCCCAGCAGATGTCCCAGCAGATAATTTAAATCCTTTATTATCACTATTGCATGCCTCTTTGAAAAATTAGTTATCGGTGACAGAAAATCCTCATTTATATATTCTCCCACAAATCAACTCAGCAATGGAATCACTTTTGTTTTTGTTTTTTTTTACCCAAATATTTCTAGTAAGATTTCCATATGCTGGTGCATAAATTTCTATACAAGAATATTTTTTTCTCTACATTCAGTGCAATATCCCTACTATTTTTCTTGAATTGTTTCTTTTGAATACATTGGAGTATTCCAGTATTCTGCAACAACCATAAATATTATTCCACAAAGTTTCAGTGATGCCTATCTCATATTTATCTTTCAGATTTAGGCCCTCTACTTCTGTTTATTCCCCATACTCTGAAAGTGGGTGTAGAAAGATGTGAGTTTCTGAGAACCACTTACTGACATTTTGTCATGGTGTTTTTAGAAACTCCGAGACCCCATTTCTGACTTTCTGCTTCTCTCTTGTGTTCTTCTTTCTTGGTCCCAGTCATTGGCTGCATACTCCATTCTGGGTTTTTCCTACTCTCCCATCTTTGGCTGTAGTTAAGAGGTCTCTTGATGTAGTTAAGAGGTCTCTTGTGTAGAAAAGGGGTGTCCAGCTTTGGCAACTTAAAGACTTGTGGACTTGTGGACACTCTTGATGTAGAACTTCATATTAGACACCTGTATTTGTTTTAAATATTTCAACATCTGTGGCATTTAGCTTGTCAGAACTCTCAAGCTGTGCATTTCTTTTCTTTTTTCCCCTTGTAAACTAAGACTTTTAATTCTCCTATGTTTTGATTTAAAGAACCAAGTGTTTTGTTTCACCTCATAATTTGTGGGTTTTATGTACATGAATATATGCTTTCTAAAGCCACAAAGAAAATCTTATAAACAGATAAATAAAACTTGTTAATAACTTTTGTTCTGTGCTACTGTGCAACATTTTCTTGGAGATCAAAAGTGAAGACAGTTTTTATTGTTCTTCTGTTAGACTTTTCTCAGATGATAGGCAAAAGAAAAAGTTAAAGTTCTACAATGCCGCAGTTTGAGACCCAAGTCACTTGTTCCAGTTCCTGCCAATATAGCAGTTCCAAAGCATGCAAATGCAAGTGCATGAATAGGTACAGCATATAAGCATGCAAGATTAATTAATAGCAATAATATGCACGCAAACAACTGCTTTAAACTCAGTGTAAATCATTCTAAACTTGATTGTAAAAAATATGATTTTTGTAATAGAGTTGTCAAAGTCTGGAATGCTCTACTTGATTCAGTCGTCTCAGCTACAAATTTTCACAGTTTTAGTCACAAATTGACTTCCGTGGCCCTTACTTCATACTTAAGAGGTCCGTAGAGGGGGCGTGCACTAATGTGCCTATCGTCCCTGTCATTGTATTTTTATTTTATTCCTGTTTTCGTTTCTGTTTGACAAATTACAAAAGATAAAAATAAATAAATAAGATTGCAGTAGGGTAAGAGTGTTCCATGTTTTGCCATATGCTCTGTTCTGTGGTATGGTGACTGCTGGCTACACGACTGCAGAAATGTCTTTGGACAACACTGGCTCTTTGGTTTAAGAAACAGAGATGAGTACCGCCCCCTAAAGTTGGTCATGACTAGCAGGGTAAAACCTATGGAGACACTTTTACCTTTTTTACTGTGTTTTGATAATGGACTAGTGGTACCAGGCTGTTTGCTTGTAACCATGTGAGAAATGGCTTTCACATCTTCAGCTCTAAGAAGTTATTCCCCTTGAGGCATTCCAGGGAGATGGTTCTTGCTTCCTCTGCTTCTCAACTTTAGAACCATAATTTTTCATCACAAGTAATTTAAAGAAGAAAGTGAATTTTCAGTTTACCAATTCAGGAGTAAAGAAAGCAAAAGATGAGGAGCTAGCTGCTCAAACTGGCCGATGACAGAAATTGTAAATTCAGCATATCATCCATATCAACCAGAAGTCTCCCAGGGAAAGGTATAAATGTGTAGAGGGTAAAAATAACAGGAGCTTTTCCTGTCTTGTGGAAATTCTGCTAGCTTTTGTTTAAATGCACATGTGGTTATATCCACATGTGCATTTTAGTAGCATAGGTCTCAAGCAGCAATATGGGTGTCATAAGCCCTGCAGAAACAAGATCTATACATCTGGACATTTTGCTTATCTGTGTTCTGCTCAAAAGTCTGACTAGCCCCAGTTCAGTAATATTTCAGGAAGCAGTTAAAACTTGACTTTTCAGACAGGTTTTTAGAAGTTAACCTCTATACTTTGCTACTTATTCAATTATTCTATTCTATTCTATTTTGAATTTTTTCAATTATTCAATTCTATTCTATTTTGAATTTTAAGTTATTATGTTTACAGTTCTTATTTTTTTTATAATTTAATTTGTAAATTCCCTTGAGATGCCTGGTTTTTGAAGGATAGAATCAAGAAAAGACGTATATAAATCTCACCTTTTCATCTTTTAGGCCAGTGGTTCCCAAAGTGGGTGGAATCGCCCCCTGGGGGCAGTGGGATGACTTAGGGGGGCACTAAGAGGCAAGGGGGTGGCAGGGGGCACTAAGAGGCCACGTGGAAGGCAGGAAAGCATGTCGTGGTGGAGGGAAAGGGAGGTAGCAGCCCACTCACTTCCCCGCAGCCCTGCCATGCTTGGCGGCCTTCCATGCTGCCTTCCCGGCAGTCCCCCACACCTGCTTGCCTTCCGAGGTTGGCATCCAGCCCAGCCAGTGGGTGGGCGGGTGGCCCTTGGTGAAAATGCAGATGCTGAGAGGGGCGGCGGAAGGGCAAGCAGATGTCCCGGGGCTGCTGCACATGCACCCACCCTGTTTCTGCAAAGACAGAGCCCCCCTGCAGGGCGATCCAAAGAGGGGAGGGGGATGCTGCAGAAAAGGCCGCCTTCCACCCGTGCTGGCTCCGTGGCTCTTGGGGCTCCGAAGCAGCCCATTGGCTTCTCATCCGGCATCTGCTTACTCACTTTGCGGATCGGCCCAGCCGACCACCGACACCACTCTGGGAACTCGGCCCATGGTGCCAGGTCGGAAACCAGTGGGCTGCTTCGGTGCACCAAGTCCCACGGAGCTGGCACAGGAGGCATGGGTGGAAGGCGGCCTTTTCTACAGCATCCCCCTCCCCTCTTTAGATTGCCCTGCAGGGCTCTGCCTTTGCAGAAACTGGGTGAACGGTTTGTATGGAAGATTGGCAGGGGGATGCGCAGCCCTCTGGGATTGAGAGCAGGGCAAGAGAAGGCCCAATAGGCTGTGCTGCCCTGCACCACTCAACCTCGCTTCTTCCAGTCCATCCACCCCATGGTGCCATGAATGAGACAATTGGCCGTGCCTCCCCGCCTGGCCTTCCTTGCTGGGCGCTGCTGCACTGGTGGCTCCGCCCTGCCCAGCTCTGCCTGCCACCACTTCCCACAAACTTCCCAGGAGATGGCTGGAAAGAGGGGTGGGCGGGAGCACGTGGGCCCAGCTGGTGCTCAGCTTACCTTCCTGGCGAGGCTTGGAGACCGCCCAGCATGCCCATCGCCGGCTCTCCAGGCAGTGCCACTTTCTCCCTGCCCCGCCAAGGCCCCCACCAGCCCGGAGACCGTGCTCTGGGATGGCACATGACAGGGGATGCACTGCTGCTGGGCCGGAGCGCAGTTGCTGCTGCCATCGCCCCTCTCACCTTCCCGGCTTCGGCTCCTGGATCTTTGTGGGCCAGGAAGCATCGGTGCATGCACCTACAGAGCTCCGCCGGTCTCCGGGCTGGCTGGAGCCTTGCCGGGGCAGGGAGAAAGTGGCACTACCTGGAGAGCTGGCGGATGGGCATGCCAGGTGGTCTCCGAGCCTCTCCAGGAAAGTAAGCCGAGCGCCGGCCAGAGCACTTTCTTCCTTCTCCCACTGCCGAGAAAAGAGAAAGAGAAAGAAAGAAAGAAGATTGGAAAAGGCATGGATGTTTCTCATGTTCATTCACACATTCAGGGATGCCCTCACTTTCTTTCATTCAGATATACCTGCACACTTGGAACCGTTTTATAAACCATAAACTCTATGTCAGGAATCCCCCGTCTTGGGAGTTGGTGAGTAATTTGGAATTTTAGGAGCATCTTATAGCTCCTATCACAAGATATTTGCCTTGGGGGAGGTTGCTTTCTACTGCAGAAGAAAGAGAGAGATAAAAGAAAGAAAGAAAGAAAGAAAGAAAGAAAGAAAGAAAGAAAGAAAGAAAGAAAGAAAGAAAGAAAGAAAGAAAGAAAGAAAGAAAGAAAGAAAGAAAGAAAGAAAGACTTATGACCACAATTGAGGCCAAAATTTTGGTTACTAAGCAAGAGAGTTGTTAAGTGAGTTTCACCACATTTTACAAGTTGGCCATGCACAGCCGATCACCTGACCACCAAGCCACGCCCACCTGAAGGGGTGGGGTGGGAGCACTGAGGATGAGTTTGTAGCACCAAGGGGGCGGTGGACTGAAAAAGTTTGGGAACTACTGTTCTAGGCCTATATTTTAAGTGTGGCCTTCACATACATGAAAGCCTGGTGCAGCCTATAAGCCACCAGAAGTTGCACTTTGCCTCAGATATTCTTTACAACCATAATTGTTTTGTTATGAAAACATACACAGTAAATTCCTTTCATGATTCATATAGTCTCTAGATTATGTGCTGGAATGGTCACCTTGTAACTTACTTTGTGATCATGCATATATCTAGGTGCACATATGTCTGCAATTAGCCACCATGGCATAGTAGATAAAGTACTCGATTAACCCAAAGGAACTTGTGGTCAAAGCACTTTTTCATCATAAAGGTCAATGGATGGCCTAGAGCAAATCAGTATCTCCTCATAGGATTGTTATAAGGGTAAAATGGGCAGCCTTATGTTGTAAGGAGGTGAAACAAAGATGTGATAAACTAATAAATTATTGTCTCACTTTTTCTCAGAGCTGGAATGATGTTGATATCACACATCTATTACACTGTTCATGTGTCCACAGAGAGGTGACTGAAAAGCAGGAACAATTTTGTTAGAAGTTAAAAGCCACTGTTAGGGAGAGCAAAAGTCATTTATAAATATAGAATTCCGTAATACTTTTGCTTCAGCACAAGTCTCTTGGAGTGTAACTTTTAACATTTTTATATCAGAAAGCAAAGGAACCAAACATTTAAATTGCAAGGCCCTTCTGTTTTGTGTAGGTTGCAGTAGTAAACATCCACATAAAAGAACTCATAAATGTCACATCAATGTAATTCTCAATTCTCAGAGTTTACCAATGAGACAGGAGATTTTTTTTCTCAAATAAAAAATGGTAGATTTGTGTTTTCAATGGGCATTTCCAAAGCATTTTATGGAGCTTTCCCAAGTGTTTCATTGTATAAAAATGAAAAAGTGTATCAGTGATCAAGTTTTAGGCAATGAATGTGGAGGAAAATCAATAGTCTGATTAAAAAGGAAAAGCTCAGGAGAGTCCTAAGTCTAAGAAGTTGATTTCTCACCTTAGTATATCTCACTGAACTGGTCTTCAGATTTACTATGCCACTGCTCCCTGTGTACTATTAAATGAAGGATAGTATTTATATAAATGAGAAGGAATTAACACTTAGGATCACTGGATACAATTCTCCTTAATTGCCTCATTGTAGAAATTTGATGTTTAGTGATAAAATTCTACTCTTTGAAGATTTTTTTGCCAAATTATTACATGCCTTCATTTAGAAACCTGATAACAGCAGAAATTACATTGGAAAATGTTATTTGAGGCGAACCTAAGATAAAAACAGAGGGGAAAGACAAGGATTAAGGCAGATAACCCTGCATCATCAGATATAAGGAAGAAAATCCAAGAGTTCAGATGCCAAAAACTGAAGATATTATTGATATTTGACTTTATATCTTATTGACTTTAAAAGAAACACTAGGTCTAAAAATTGCTGTTCTGAAAGTTCTTAAATAATTTAAATGTAAAATATTTATTATTTATTTATTTATTATTTATTTATTTATCACTGCTTCTATGTTGCTTCAATTATGCCACTCTTAAGTGGCTTGCAACGAAGCATACAATGCAATACAACATTTCAAATATTCTCAAACAATAATAACTACTATCAACATGCATTCAATATAGCCATAATAGCATCCTAAAACATAGAACAAAAGTATTTAAAATCATCTCAACTTCTCCCATTCTTATGTAGCAATTTCTTCAGGGAGAAAAAAAAGTCCTTTTGACCTTAGAAAAGGAACAAGTGAAACAATTGTTAAACAATAGGTAGAAGGCAACTTGTCACAAGGTTAAAAAAAAAACCTACATCTTTTTGGATTAAACAACAGCTTCTGGGTTAAGTCTTTAAAATGACTGCAAACAGTTTTCTCATTTAAAACTGTTTCTTATTTTTTCATACTACATGCGATGATGATAATTAATTCTTGGTCATGCATACTAGCAATCCAATGTTAAAATCAGTCATATTGCCCCAGTTCTGTGATTAAATGACTTCTTCGTGGTACAGTAGTTTTGTGGTAAAGATAGGAGTAAATGCATTAAGGCCTATGTATTGATTTTAATTAGAATGGGCAGTCCACCATTAATATGAGTTGTGAGGCCCCTATAACAGTTGTCAGGAAGGAATTAATTAATTTATTGTAAATTAATACATTAATTGAGAGTGGGTAAAAGCAGTCAGGGCAAATTAATTCAAAAGCAGTGAAAAATGAATGGATATATCCATGTAAACCAAAAAAAGTGGTGTTATAAAGTTTATCAAAAGCAGAAATAACTGAATATATTTTTTTAAAAGCACTGCGTTGAGAAAATAGAAGAATTATTTTAAAATATAATAAATAAGAATCTGTCTATATTAGAGGAGGAGGAATGTAGGAAAGACCTGCATAACTTTTTAATCATTTACCCTTTTCAATATAAAGTGATGATTCATAAATGATAGATAGAACTATTGCTTATATGATATAAACTATCATTTATATCCCTCCCTTCTCATTCATAAAACTCTGAATAGCTCATATATAACATAAAACATGATGCACACAATCCATCAACCTAGCTTGGAATCCTGTCTTTTGGCTTGACTTCATCTTTAAAGTAATATATGCTAACGTGTACTCTGAAGGAAAAAAATGTGGTTCTAATCTCCCTCAAAAACAAACCTTGTACCATTTTTATTTCTGTGTGCATTATCTCAAACCCAAACTCATGGGGGGGGAAATCAATTTTCTTTCTTCTTTGATGTTTGGGGGATTTATGGAACCTTGGACCTAGATTGTTCCTAAAAACGTTGGATAACTTACTTGATATTTTTTGGACAGATACCAGTATGAGAATGTTTACTGACTAAAATACACTTGGAAATTTCTTTTTCCAAGAAATTTCCACTGTGTTCCTTTACCACCTGAAAAATGCTACAAAGCAACAGAAAGAAAAATCAGCTGGTTATTTCTTGGTTAAACCTAGCACTAAGGAGCACAAGCCCTTTTATGTCTTATTCTTCTGCTTCTGTCCACCATCTTTCTTATATAGAAATGGCGGAAGGGAAGTGTACTGTTTTGAATAGGTGGTTCTGTCTGGCTGTAGTTTCCACAACCCCAGGTAGATCTGATGCTTGAGGATCAGACTGATTCATTTTGAGTTGTGTCATAAATCCGTTTTTTTCCTTTACAAGGAATTGTTATGGAACAAATACAAACTATTTATTAAGATATATGCTGATGGTCACAAGGACTAATTTGGCTTGATGTTGGAAAAGATACACTTTCCTGACAATATCATATGGGAAACTAAACTTGGGAAATATGCAACAATGGCAAAATTTATTTATTTATTTATTTATTTATTTATTTATTTATTTGTTTGTTTGTTTTTTGTTTGTTTATTTATTTATGACATTTATGACATTTATATACCGCCTCACAGTGCAAGAACTCTCTAAGTGGTTTACACCAGTAAGGATGGAAGGCTGAGTCAACCTTGAGCCGGTGAGATTTGAACTGCTGACCTGCGGATCATAGTCAGCTAAAGTGACCTGCAGTACTGCCTCTAACCGCTGCGCCACCTAGGCTCACTACCAGAAAATTAACCATGTATATTCAGAACAGAACATATTGACTAATTTACACAAGATTCTTTCCACCATATTATTTATTTATTTATTTATTTATTCATTTATTTAGCATGTGACATAGCATACATGGACTAGCAATATATAATAACATTTCCTCTAGAATAGTAGAACTCAATAAAATATAAATGTTAAAAAGATCTGTGTTCAAATACCAATGTTTAAGCCATCTAACCATTGACGTGCAGCATCGTTTATATTTTTTAAAAAAGTCAGATACTGGACCAGTATATGCCCTCAGCTTGCAGCCGGTCACAATGTGATCCACAGTTTGACATGGGATTCCGCAGTCACACTGAGGGGAGGACACTATGCCCCATTTATACAGAGTCTCTTGGCAGATGCCATGTGAGGTGTGAATCCTATTCAGGACTGTCCATTGCTGATGTGGTAGTACAAAGCCTGGCATCTTTTTTGTGGGGTTATTTATATGTCTTCCTGTGACAGGATGTTCAGCTACCCATTTGGCTTTCCATTGGGAATCAATGTTAAAGTTGTTGGATAAATGTTATGCAAGTGCCAGTGGGGGCTTTCTCGATTTGAGTCTTCCTGCTGATAAACGAGGGAGGTTGGCATGCATCAGTAGGAGTGAGTTGCTGTGAGTTGTTTCTCCCATACACTGTATATCATGAGGGAAAACAGGCAAATTCAGACACTTAGCTTTTAAGGAAGAAATAATAGATGTAAAGAAAACAAAAACAATTTCTGTATTTCTAAATGTTGATTCAATCATCAGTTGGGTGAAACAGAAAAGAATTTACAACTTTGTACCCTGTTTCCCCCAAAATAAGACATCCCTTGATAATAAGCCCAAGCGGGATTTTGAGTGCATGGCAATAAGGCCAAGCGCTTATTTCAGGGATCAAAAAAATATAAGACAGGGTGTTATTTTCGGGGAAACACGGTAGTTTCCTAACTCTGGAACTAAGTGTCAAATGGAACATTCATTGGATTGCAGGTTCACTTCTTCCATTACTTAAATGCTTGAGGTAGATATAGCTGCCTGTGTCAACAAAATATTTCAGTGTATCCTATGTAACATAAAAATATCCTAAAATATTATAGTGCTGTTATTGAAGTCTCTATAAATATTACCTCATTTGGCTTGGTCGCTCAACAGCGAGACACTGTCCGGCACAGCAGCGCCTGCATTTTCTGTGCCGCATGAGAAAAGTCGATCTTCCTTCCCCTGTCCTTACCACTTTCTACAGAGGGACTATCCAAAGCATCATGTCTTATTGCATTACAGCCTGGTTTGGAAGCATTACTGCTTCAGACAGGAAGGTGGTGCAGAGAGTGTTGAGAATGGCAGAAAAAATTATTGGCAGTTCACTCCCGTATATCCAATGCATATACAGTAAGCGTTACTTGAGCAGGGTCCGCAGTATTGTCAGCGATGCTACACATCCTCTTCATGACCCATTTTCCTTGTTACCTTCTGGGAGGAAGTGATCTGCCCCAGCTACGGACCGGAGAAAACGTAGCACACCCACAGTTTGTTCAAACCTATATTTAATTGATTAACCACTACTAATAAACTGGCTTAGTAGTGTTCACACACAAACAAATCTTAAAGCAGTCTTTTCTTGAAAAAACCAGCTGTTAATTAAACAGCATTAACAGCTGGCATAAGTCCATAAAGTCATAAACAAAGATAAGTAATTAGTCCTGGATATTGCAGGAAGCTTACAAAGCTTGGCCAGATGCCTGGAATCAGTCCACAAGAAGTAAGCCAAAACAGATAGGCCGAGCAGAGGTTTTCCAAACAAGAGGCACACGAACGAACAAACCATCAAACAAGTTGTTTCCTGCAGAGTTTTTTCTGTCTTCGTCATTCCTTAAGTAGGCCAATTAGCCCCAAGCCTACTCCCGAGGAGACCTCCTCCTGAGTAGCCATTCCTGCCTTTTGGCAGCTCTGTGTGCCCATGCATTAAGAAGAGGCTCCTCCTCTTCTTCCTCATCACTGATGTGAGGTGCTGGAGCATCCGAAGGCCCTGGCTGAACCTCTGCCTC
Source organism: Diadophis punctatus similis (assembly GCA_023053685.1). Classification (NCBI taxonomy): domain Eukaryota; kingdom Metazoa; phylum Chordata; class Lepidosauria; order Squamata; family Dipsadidae; genus Diadophis; species Diadophis punctatus. The sequence continues at coordinate 3,070,604 of JALIGW010000028.1, read as the reverse complement.
TGGCACCAAGTCCTCGCCAGCATCATCACTGTCCGACTCGGGTGCCAGGTGCACAGGCTGCTTGCGCATCACCTCATCGGCCTCGTCTCAGACGGGATTCGCTACCAGCTGCACGGGCTGCTGGCGAGTCACAACAGGAAGATTCATGGTATCCTAAGCAAAGCGTCCAGATTCAGTCACAGTTTTGTTCCATACAGTATCAACTTTGTGAACTCTCAAGCTTCCTCATTCCACTGTGTATTCAAGATGGACAGTGATTAATATTTATATGCATTTATATGTAAGGGTGTAGGTATATACATATGTATGTATATAGCAGGTCTTTTGTGTGTTATGTATGTATACACTTTTGAGAACAGGCAACATGATTTCATTTTTAATGTGTGCCAGTGTACCCACAGTAAAAAATGACAATAAAGGTTATCTATCTTATCTTATCTTATCCTATCCTATCCTATCCTATCCTATCCTATCCTATCCTATCCTATCCTATCCTATCCTATCCTATCCTATCCTATCCTATCCTATCTTATCTTATCTTACCTTATCTTATCATCTTATCTTATCATCTTATCTTATCATCTTATCATCTTATATCTTATCTCATTTAGCAATATTTGCAAACCATTTTAGAAAACATGAGGTAGCTGTCCTGAAAAGAATTCTTATGAATATTTCTTTTTATCACCTAGGCTCAAAACAATAATTAAATCCTTTAAATGTCATTTGAGATATCTGTAGCTGAGTTTGTTGGCATGAAATCTATTACTAACCTTGTTCTATACATGACTGGATCATAGTTATCCATTTTAAGGAATTCACCCTTCTGGAATGAAAGAATTTGAGCTGCAACTATCCAAACAGTTATTTTGCCCAACACTAAAGTTTTTATAGAACATTGGCTACATATCTTCATGTTTCAACATTTTCTTATTTAAAACAGAGATGTTTAAAATCCTGGCATAATTTTCCATCAATGATGGTGATGATGATAATGGATGATATTGATGATGATGATGATGATGATGATGATGACGATGATGACGACGACATTCCAATTTTCCACCCAGACACACAAGATGAAATATATAGTTAACCTTCCACCCAGACACACAAGATGAAATATATAGTTAATTCTTCCTTACAATAATATAATATATTCCACTGAGTGGTAGTATTAATGTTCATACCAACCTACTGAACTTTATGTCTCAAGTAAAATTTCAGCTCAAATCGCTTCTCTTAAGTCCTATGCCACCCTGCCCCTACATCTGAAAGAGAAACTATTTTTGTAAACAAGCCGTAATACAATAGGCCTTGTTGCTGAGTTTGTAAAGATGCACTCACTAAAGGGGATAAGCAAAATTCCAAAAGCAAAAGAGAGAAATCCGAGTTCTAAATTCTTTCCTCAAGCCATTTCCTTTTTAACCAATACGAATTATGGGCCTGTGGCATGAAAATGGCCCTGGTGCTGGTATATTAATGGTCATTGCCATTTGTGCACTTGCTGGCCTCCAAATCAATAAGCATTCTTAGTTGCCTGTCATTAAAATTGATCTGCACTACCCTTCCAATTGACGTCACATTCAACTGTAAATATCACCAAATAAGCTGTCACCTCATTTCCCTTATCTGTGTTTTTTTCCTTTCAAAAAGATAGATTTCTTCTGTAAGGCTGAACAGTAGAATTCTTCTTAATTATTTTTGACACTTCACCAATGCCATCTTCTGGCTTTTCCTCAGAGGGAAAAATGTCTGGCCTTTGTCCTTTAAAGGCAAATGAAAACAACAAGTGCAGCAACAACATTTGTGCTTGTTTTTTTTTTAAGAAGCATGAATGAACATTAAACTAGAATTATAATAATTAAATAAATATAGAATCATTATAGACTTCATAATAAATGTATGTAAATGGTTTTGGAATGACATGTTTGCTCATAGCTGATCCGCATCTCTATTTGTATTTAATGACAGAAGAGAAGTGGTTGTGTGAGTTGGCCCTTGGCTATCTCCAGGCCAGATAAGGGGAAAGCTGCAACTTTGCATGAGAGGAGTCTCAAAGATGCATAAAAAATGAAACATTTTGAATAGCCTGAAACATTTTGAAGGTAGTTTTTCCTCAGGGGCGCTGAAGCGCACAACATTAGGGCCTGTGCCAGGTTCTACATAAAAATATGCCTTTGAGGAGAAATATCTGAGAAATATTTGGGCCATATAAGGCTTATCTTTCTTTGTCTTTTGAATCTCCATTTCTCCATTTTTCCTTCAGAAATTTCAAACACTATTCAAACATCATTTTAATTTTCTATATGAGATTAAACTGCTAATCCATTAAAGATTCCAGAGGCTGTCTAGAGGCAAGGCACAGCTCAGTGTAGATTATTAGATACACAAATTTTGTTTTATCTGTCTCCCATTTTTAAAAATTTAAACAGGTTTCCTTCCCATTTCTCTTTCAATTTTTAAATGAAAATGTCTGAATGAAAATCTGCAGACATGTCTCATGGATTTCCCCAAATGCATGCTTTTTTAAATGTATTTTTAGAATATGCAGGTTTAATGCAAATCCCTACAGAGTTCTACATGCTCAGGATGTTTCCCCAAATAGAAATCTTTTGGAAACTATGGACACAAAAGAGAGAATCTTTCACTTTTAATTTGAGGTAGGTTATTGTTTATTCCTCCCAGAGTGACTTAATGAGAAATAATTTTTAAGATTATTGTTATCCTGTCTTTATTATTTTTATAAAAATCTCAAGATGATGAACATACCTAATACCCTTTCCTCCTCCTATTTTCCACACACTAGCAACCCTATGAGGTGAATTGGGCTGAGAGATAATACTGGCTTGAAGTCACCCAGCCAGCTTTCATGCCTAAATTAGGATTAGAACACAGAATCTCCTGATTTCTAGCCTGGTGCCTTAACCACTACACTAAACTAGATTTATGATTTATTAGAAAATCTTCTATAAAGACTATTTCTATTGGTCAAATTATTATGTTCCAGAACAAGTAAGTTATGCCAAAAACAACTTTCCCAAAATGTATATTTCTTCCATATCTGCAGTAAAATACAGAAATATGTTTTTCTCTCCTTTTATCTTGTATCTCACTCTTCCTCCAGTAGTTCAAGGAGATATAAATATTTCCTTCTCTAGTTTTCTCTACAGCAGGTATGTCAAACTCAAGGCCCGGGGGGGGCAGATCTGGCCTGTGGGCTGCTTAGATCTGGCCTGTGGGGCAGCCCTGGAAACAGCGAAGGACCAGCCCGCGGTGCCTTTGCCAGTGAAAACGGAACTTGTGAGGATCATGCGCAGCCCTCTTGAGTTCTGTTTTTTGCTGGCAGAGGGTTGCAGGACGCCGTCGCAGCTGAAAACAGAGCTCGGCAGCCCATTTTTACCGGCAGAGCACTCAGGCCACCACAGGAGCCTCCCTGACACGAGTGATGTCATGTTGACCACACCCACCCTGGCCACGCCCACCCTGGCCATGCCCCCCCAAGGTCAAACACAACCCTGATGCGGCCCTCAATAAAATTGAGTTTGACACCCCTGCTCTACAGCAACTCTGTGAGGTGATTTGATAAGACAGTAACTGGCCCAAAGTCACCTGGTGATCGTCTATGGACTACAGCCAGGGTGTTTTCAATGTTAGTTCAGCACTTTCATTAAACATACTCTGGCTTTCTAGCATACTGTAAATTTCTTTACACTCTTGGCCTTCTCCATAGACAGCAAAGCTAGGAAAGCTTTACTTTTCTGAGAATGGTATCTAAAACTGTAATAGGTCAGAAAAAAATTAAGAATGCAGCTTTGTAGGTACTCAGAAATATTATCCACTTTTCCATTATCAGACCAGAATACCAGCAACTATTTTCTAAGGTTATGTGTCTGCTATCTTGCATAAATGGTCCACTGTTCTTGAAGTGCATGTCATTGCCATTCCAAATATTTTGTATTTTGTCCATAAATGTGCAAATATTTATATAACTGCAATTACTTATTTCCAGAGATTTGACAATAACTTCTTCTAAAACGATTGCATCATACCTTTGGCACAGCTGTCCATAGAAACTGCTCTTTTTTTAAAAAAAGTCATTGTACTATGAATCTCTTCTTCTTGTCATATAAAACAACCCTACCTCATTTCCTCTGTCAGGTGTTTAATGGTATAGAGATGATGTTTTATATTTGCTTAATCCAGCATTTTTTAACATAACTCTAGAAAGCTGAGCAGGGCCGTTACAAACCAGCGTAATTTATCAAGAGGAAGAGGAGGACATGATGTGTTATTTCAATACTGTCCAATGTGAAATGCAGACTGTTCTTGCCATAGTAATTTGACAGTCAAAAGAAGAAAGGGCACATATCCACTCCCTCCATTCACCAGACATAGATAAAGCTGTCCTGTGGCTTTTTATAGAGGCAGAATATGGATTCTGTTTAAAGTCGGGTTCCTCCTGGTGGTTCTTTATTTAGTGCAAGATTATATTTGTGTTATCAAATAGTTAATCTGATGATGAAATAAAGGAAAAATAGAGAAAAAGGAAGTAATTAAGATATTAGCATGGGCCAGAGATTACTATAACAAAAATAAAATTTGTTTTGTGTTTCTTTAAAAATAAAGTTGTCTGGAAGACCCAGTCTAAGTATGAAATGCATCTTCTTAACTTGGTATCTCATCACAGAACAAGTGATTAATTTGAGCTAATTCATATATGTTTGCTAGAGCCTTAGGACCAGTGAATATAGATATTACAGATATGATTCAATTTAGTCCTCTGCTTTTCTAATTAAAAATTATCCTGATTCATTTTTAGTATTAACTAATAATAAGAGGGTAGCAATGTTGTAACCCCAACATTTATATCAAATTCAAGCCTGATGGCAATCTAAACCCCTAAATATTTAATATCCAAATAACTATTTTGGTCCCTATAGAAAAGAATGTAAGCCTTCTAATCTGGCTGGATTCTTTGCAGCAACAATGACAATTTCTAAGCTAACTTCTGAAAAGAGTATTTTTTCAGGATCACCTTTGCGCAATGTTGGAAAAATACAAGCACACCCACCGAGAGTATGAAAAAAAAAATTGAATGCACGGAGATGGATAAGTTAACAATAGAACTTAAAGGACAAAAAGATTCGGATTATTATGTAATATGGGAAAAAGTGGTATGATTGGATTGATAACAGAAGGATGAAGAGAAAATGTACAAAAAAGATGTAGAACTAGATAATATTGCAAGACAATGTACAAAATGTATTAATATAAATGTAATGTATGTAAAAAGTTGTAGATCTGCTTAAGAAATTACCGTGACATGTAAAAAAAGAAAAATGCAATAAAGAAATATTTTTTTAAAAAAGAGTATTTTTGCAGGATCCAATCTGGGTCAGTCACCTGGACCAGAGGTTTAGTCATCCAAGCTTTCAGACTCGTGCTGGAGCCCATTCTGAGGGAACTTCTCTCTCCCAGAATGTGTGACAGTGACTGGGAATATGTCCTGGTGACAAACCCAGATTGGATCCTGTAACATTATCCTGGGACACTTATATCTGCCTTCATTCAAGAGTATTTTTATTCAATGTTGTGTATACAAGCATAGGAAAAAATTTACTACCAATCTAAATAAGGTTGGAAATATATTACTCTCATTTGTCTTACACTTCTGAATAGCTATTATTTTCTCTTATGAAGAAAGGTAAAGTTCTGAATTTTATATTTTAGGAACTGTGGGAAGTCCAGGGTTAGAGGATGTAATATCTCATAGCCAGAAGAATCAACAGTAATTTCAATAAATGGCTTGTTGGGATTAAGAAGCATGCTTAAACTACAGCAGAGAAGCACATGTCAAATGTTTACATTCCAGGTGCCAAATTAATTCATGGTTTAAAATAGTGTTTGTCAACTTTGTCAACTTTAAGATGTGTGGACTTCAGCTTCCAAAATTTCCCACCTAGCATGCTGGTTGGGCAATTCTGGGATTTTAAAGTCCACATACCTTAAAGTTGCCAAGGTTGAAAAATGCTACTTTAAAAATTAATCCACAAAATTACTTTATTTACTAGATGGTCAGCATTAAAGTCCAAGCTACTCGGTTGTAGCAGAACAATAATAATAAATCATTTCCACTAAATTGACAGTGATGGAGATTTTAAAAAAAATGAGGCACCATCTTCATTCCTCTGCAGCCACAATGAAAACTGAGCAGAGGGGTAGGTGAAAGGCAGGGAACTGAAAATTGCAGCTCTTTGTTGTTAGCCCACTCATTCATCTCATGGTACTGGTCTAATCAATTGACACCACCTTGTGAATGGTTAAATCCAAGGCTGTGACATCTTGCAATGGAAATTAGGATCTCGAAAACTGATCATCAGACCCAAATGGTTTCATTTAAATGAAGAGGTATTTCAAATAATTTGAATCAAGGTGTTCAAAGCTAGTGCTATCAATTTAAATTCTATGGATGAGATATGGTGATGATCACCTCTACTCAACTGCTTCTAGATATCTGCTTCCCTAGAGTCAGTAGCTAGAATGCAAGAGGTACAGTTGTGTTTTGTTTGCTCTGAGGAATACAAATGAATTGAGACAAGTGGATGGGTCAGAATCAGATAGCATCCCATTACAGAAACTACAATCTGTTCCTCCCCAATTTTGGAGAGCAAAAATGTGCTTTTTCTGACACATTCTTTCTGAAAACACATCCTGAGGCAAAATAATAAAAGGTCCATGGGAGGATTGATTTCCAGCAATGCAAAGAATGAATGAGCTGAAGGCTTCTTCCCCCCCCCCCTATCCACCCAGTAATTTGTACCAGAGAAGAGAATGAAAAACCGAAGCTCCTGTCCATTGTATTTTTATGTAGCTTAGTCTCTGCACAGAAAAACAGCAAAACAAGGCAAGGTTTTTTTTTAGTCAGCTCACTGTGGACTGACTTCAGCAGTCTGAAAGAAGCTATAATTGATTTCAATATTTAATTCCTGCTGACTAAAATAATGTCACACTGTTTATGCATACCACCCCAAGACCCAGTTAAAAAGAACTTTGAGTCAGGAATGCATAACAGCAACATTACTTTGGGGAACAGAACTCCCCTAACATACTGCAGATTTGGGAAGGGCTTTTTTGAAAAGGCTCCAGGCTATATAAAAAAGTTTAGTTATGCTTTCCCATATTGCCTCATGAAAACTCTCTGAATCAAGTTCACAGACTCTAAAAAACTAAACTGAAGAAGTAGAACTAGTGCTGACAGCAGAAAAGTCTCGTGGTATATCAGTTTGGCTGGAGGACAAAAGAACTTGTGTGAGTTTTCAAGGCCTACAAATATGTTTGAAGATCTACAAACATCTGTCCAGAAGTTAATCCCATTAATGGGATTTACTCAAAAATTAATGGAAATTAAAAAAGAAAACAAGAAGATAATTGCTAAAAAAAATTTAATCTGGTAATCTCACCAAAACGTTCAGCTGCCATACTCCAGCAGGTAGAGACAACCACCTATGGACTACACAAACCAATGGTTCACATTCTTGTATTACATTATATTTATTTACTTTATTTATTTAGAGAATTTACTTTATACAGCTGTCCACTCACTCTCAGTGAGTCTGGGCAGGTTACAAAAAATAAAAACCCAATATAGAAATAGTAAAAACAATAACCCTCCACCTCCACCACCACTACCCAGCAAAAACAATCAATCAAACAAGCCAGTGGATCGGGATCCATCCCACTCTGGGTTCCCCAGGCCTGTTGGCAAAATCAGGTCTTCAGGGCCTTGCGAAAGAATGTCAAAGTGAGGGTCAATCTTATATCCACAGGGATGATGTTCCAAAGGGACAGAGCCACCATGGATAAGGCCCTTCTTCTGGGTCCTGCCAGATGTTCCTCTTTAGGGGGAGGGGATCTGCAACATTCCCTGCCTCCCCACTCTGGTGGATGGGGTAGGTGTAACCAGGAAGAGATGGTCCTTCAAATAACCTGGTCCCAAGCCATGCAGGGCTCTAAAGGTGACAATCAAAATTTTGAATTGTACCTGGAAGCAAAGTGGCAGTCAATGCAGCACCGCAGGAGAGGTGACATTATGTATTATGATGACACAAGTAGATAAGGGAATGGTTTATGTCATAATTCAATTTGTCTCTATCATCTTTCTTTTGTCATGGACCTATCTGCATATGCCTTGTGGGGAGGGAATGATATTATATGTGATTGTATTGATCCTATGTGGAAAAGCTGGCAGCGTCCGTGCCTAATGTAAGAGGCATTCCATCTATAGGAAAGCTGCTAAACATATTGCTTTGTGATGGAACAAGACTAGAGAGGAACTTCAAAATAGGATAAGTGCGTACATTTTACTCAGCTATTTATTAAAGGCTGATGTTCAACTTGTATACTTCACCATGAGACATTAGATGTGTTCACTTACAAATGGTTGAAAGATTGGAAAACAAGGTGAAGCTTGAAACTAATTATTGTTCATTTCTGGATCATAGATTTTAATTCATATAGTTCAAATATCAACACAGTACATGAATTTAGAAAATGTTCCTTCTGCTGCTTATCAGGTATTCTCTTGACTTGAAAAATTTATGATCCCCTTGGAGGGAGGTCTGGATGAGAGTTTGGGAAGTATCCTAAAATTTCCCATTCCCAGCGTAATCTCATCGGAAGCAATGCTCTATTCGTATTGAATGTAGCAGGGAAGGACACAAGGCATTCTCTCCTTTAACTGACAGCCATTCTATATCCCTGGAAACACTGAACCCCTGAGCAGCTGTTGCACGATTTGTCTGATCTCCAAGGAGTGAAGCAAGGATGGGTTCTAACTTACCTCGCTGCCGGTTTGCTTCCTGCCGTGCCTCGTGGGCGTCTGGGCGCTTCGTGTGTGCGCACATGCGCAGTGCCAAAAAATTCAACCCCCCCCCCCAAAAAAGCCAAAACCAAGATGGCAACGCATGCGCAGTGCTGGAAACTCGGCTTCTGCGCATGTGCAGAAGAAAAAAAAACCGGAAAAAATAAAAAAAATTCAAAAAAAATGGTGGCGCCCATGGACCGGCACTAACCAAACTGGTTCCGTGACGTCATCGTGACATCACCAGCAGTTTGCTACTGGTTCGGGCAAACCTGTCCAAACCAGGAGGAACCCACCTCTGGAGTGAAGGCAGTGCTCAGCAGCAAAGACAGGCAAGTGCATGGAAGATTTGGTGAAGTTAGGAAGAGCAGGAGAGGGAAGACCCATTCAAAGAATGCTAGGTGCTATTCAAGTATTGAGCCAGGTGCAACTGAAATGGAGTGTTGCCCTTCCAGCTGATTTCCTCTGACTATCTGCATAGTGGGAGAATGCCTTCCCTGACACTTCCTTTAGCTTGATAGACTTCAAAGGCATTGGGACCGTGGTCTAAGTAACTGAGAGACAGCCTGATGTCGTGGCCTTTTATTCCCACTGCTTTGAGTTAACCTAGTCCCTGGGGCACATGTGAGTGCAACATTGTCACAAAGATTTAGGCTTTCTCTTTTACTTCCTTACTTTATTTTATAAAAGCAAAGACAGCAAAACATGCCACTTCTACAGCAAATTCAAGAGTAGCAGAAGGGATTTGCCTCCAATGTTTACAGACAAGGATATCATTATTTTGAACCCAAACTAAGAGAAATTGGTATAAAAATAACTCAAAACAATCTTAGCTATCAAACCCTTTCGATTACACAAATACAATTATACAAATTCTGACTAGTGTGGTGTCAGAAAACTTTGTTCTGACCATTAGTTGAACTGGTCTAGAGGAACAGTTGCTTCAGTACTCTGCCCTTTATTTAAACAAATAACCTATAGTTCAGACATTCTGCAAAGTTTAATGTAACAAAAAAGATTGAAGACATAAATTTCCCATCATAGGCTTTTTAATGTTCACCTATGAGTTTTAAACGCAATACAAACTTTTATGCTTTGGAAAAATTACATCGCTTCTTCATATCCTTCCATTTTATTTTATTTTTGCAATCCTTTCATTAGAGATTCCTTTTTATTGTGTCAAATAAGTGTTCCTTTGTGTCCCAAACTTCACTTTTTTCCAAAAGTTTTAGCTTCCACACTCACCCTCTTCACCCACACTCCCACCAAGCCTGTGTTTATTGCAAGTGACTAGGCGACTGTGATGCTTACCAAGTTTATGAAATAAAATAGAGATGGGCCCCCAGTCCTTATAAGGATTTAGTATTAAGAGTAAGCTACAAAATGTTGACCTTGTCTGACTCCATTCGTCCCATGATGATGAAGTTCCTGTTATAAAGAACAGAGTAAAAGCTTAGCTAGACCAGATGTTTTTCCTATTAAATGGACTAACTCAGCCCAAACCTAAAATTAAGAAAACATACTGTGGTTCTGATTTACTATCAGTCCATGCTCTGTGACTGCAGAGGAAGCTATGGCTTGTCTTGAGCAGTCAACTAGCAATTTATTAAGAATAGCAAGGGAATTCTGTATCCTCACCCCTGACTGCTCTAAAAATGCTGAACGGAGGACTCTAGCCTGGTGATGAAAGCTGCTGTTTGACCATAAAAGCCGAATAAGAGCAGCGCTGAAATCGTTTATAGAAGAACGGGAAATGTCTATTTTTCTGTATGGTTGGGGAGCAAAACTACTCAGACTCCCACAAAATGGGCCTGTTTCCAAATGGACCTTAAAAATATAATTTTACTGCCAGGTTATGGCACTTTCTTTCCCAATGGATTTTTTTTTTAAAAAAAAAGTTTACTTGTGATTCTTTTTGGGGTGGGGGTGGGTGGTGAGCTAAGAAATAGAAAATTAAATCTCTCTTTTTAAATGTATATATAAATAAGTAAATTGGACCATGTAGGTTAATCATTTGTTTTATTCAAATATGATTTTTCTTTATTACACTCCCATCTACAGGTAGCTGGCAAAGGAAAAGGTATAATTTTCATTCTGAAATAATTAATAGAGAGATTCATGACCAAGCAGATTCCTTTCCTAACTGCATAGGCATTTGTGCCACAATATAAGCAGAGCCCCTCCGAATATTCTCACAAATCTGAGGAAGTGTTTACAGTGCTTCTTCAAATTGTCACAACTGTTTTATAAAGAGGCATATGGAGAAGACACACAGGGTAGTTAATAATAAACAAAATCCACACTGCGATGGACTGGGTCTCATAAATGAGACCCGAAATCTAGCAAAGAAGCAGATTTCTGTGGAATATTGGCACTGACAAGCATTATAGCTCCATTCCTTCACCTCCATCCTTCTATTACCTTGCATGGTTTCTTCACACATCACTACAGCCTTTCCCAACTTGGCTTGATGAGGAAGGCTATCTTCTCATGCAGCCTTTCCCTCCACCCATCTCAGCATCTCAGGAGGACAAGACAGTACAATGAAACCAAAAGCCCTTTCCTCAGCATCTTCAGGCAACTCAGCAGAGTCATCAAGATAATATTCCTTTTCACAACTCTGGGATTGAAAAGTGCTCTCAGGTCTTCAAAGAGAGGAGTCAGCTGTTCACGGGAGTTTGGCATTGTTAAAATGCCAATCGTTTTCTGATACAGGAAGGCGTACTCAAATTGGGGCTCCTTGGTGACTTGATAATCATTACTTGGACAAGACCATCACATGAAAAATAGGTACTGGTTTTGAAATACCCATAACAAATATTAAATATACATAGAATAAATAAATCCCAGCTCTGAATCAGCTTCCAAGAACCACTTCCCAGATCCACTTTCTTCCTACTGTGAGTAAGAAAAAGAAAGAAAAAAGTCTAATTAAAAAGTGGATAGATTGTGTTTGCTTACAGATAGAGGTTCTTAAGTTCTGTAGGTTGTAACTTGTCCCATTCTTGTGGACAGAAATGCTCACATCCAGCAATTTTATGATAATGCCAAAGCCAAAATTGTTACACTCGTCCAGATATAACAACAAAAGTATTATTCTGTTTAGTAAAATAAACTATTTGTTACATGTAATATTTAATTATCATGCTTTCATTTTTATATACCATTCTTTCTCCCCAAAGAGGAATTCATTCATTTGTTTGAATTTGTGTATGCTCTTCAAAGCCAAGCTTACACACTCAAATCAATCTTGTGCATCTATTGCACACTTTCCTGGATCAGGAAGCATTCACACTGAGAATAGAGATGGTTCTGACTCTGCAAAGTATAGGAGGAGCAAAGATGCTCTTTTGATGGAGATGTGCAACTATAGTACCACCTAATGTAGCCTTGGCAGGACTTCAGTTCCTGGAGTATAAAATCCAAAACTATACTTTTTTTTTTTAGAATAGAATAGAATAGAATTCTTTATTGGTCAAGTGTGATTGAACACACAAGGAATTTGTTTTTGGTGCATCTGCTCTCAGTGTACATAAAAGAAAAGATACATTTGTCAAGAATCATGAGATACAACACTTAATGATTGTCATAGGGTACAAATAAGCAATCAGGAAACAATCAATATTAATATAAATCATAAGGATACAAGCAACAAGTTACAATCATACAGTCATAAGTGGGAGGAGATGGGTGATACGAACGATGAAAAGACTAATAATAATAGTAATGCAGCCTTGACAGTGGTGAGGGAATGATTTGTTTAGCAGAGTGATGGCGTTCGGGAGAAAACTGTTCTTGTGTCTAGTTGTCTTGGTGTGCAGTGCATTTAGCTAAAGGGACGGAAACATAGTGTAAATACAATGGAATATCAGCAATCAGAACCTTGAAATAATTTATACAAAAAAGTGGCCTTTCAAACAACTACTCCTGCTGCACTTATATGTACAGGAGAACATATGTGATGGAATGTTCTTAAAGTAGAGTGTCTGCAGAATACATTGGCATGTATCGAATGAGCAGCAATTGTGTTTGGAGTCCATGGTACCCCACAGATAAAAAGTAGATCCAGGATCTGAATTCAGTTTCATGTCTGCTTTTAAACTTTCTTTCACTAGAATAGTATAGAATAGAATAGAATAGAATAGAATAGAATAGAATAGAATAGAATAGAATAGAATAGAATAGAATAGAATAGAATAGAATAGAATAGAATAGAATAGAATAGAATAGAATTCTTTATTGGCCAAGTGTGATTGGACACACAAGGAATTTGTCTTTGGTGCTTATGCTCTCAGTGTGCATAAAAGAAAAGATACATTTGTCAAGAATCATGAGGTACAACACTTAATGATTGTCATAGGGTTCAAATAAGCAATCAGGAAACAATCAATATTGATATAAATAGTAAGGATACAAGCAACAAGTTATAAGTGGGAGGAGATGGGTGATAGGAACAATGAGAAGACTAATAGTAATAGTAATGCAGCCTTAGTGAATAGTTTGACAGTGGTGAGGGAATTATTTGTTTAGCAGAGTGATGGTGTTCGGGGAAAAACTGTTCTTGTGTCTAGTTGTCTTGGTGTGCAGTGCTCTATAGCGTCGGTTTGAGGGTAGGAGTTGAAACAATTTATTTAGTATCACATTTCCAAATACTCCATGGACCTAGCTAATAAAATCCCAAAGAACTAGAAGGGCTTGAGCTGGGTAATCACATCTCCAGATAATAATCACTGGTAATGTTTTAATTAAGAGTAAAAGCCGTGGAAAGGAAAAGCAAATGATATTGGGTAAGATTCACGATTTCCAACAGTAAAAGTCCACTCATGGGACAGCCTGTAAATATTGCATTATATAAACTGTACATTTCACAGATTCCAAGTTATTAATTTCTAGGGATTTGGTAAGGCTATAATCTGTTCTTCTACCTTACACATTTTATAACATCCTTTGAACAAAATTTGGGTGGAAGAAATTCCACTACATAAAGTATTGGCCTCCATCAGCAAAATTCAGAGAATTAAATGCCCATTAAGCTTTCGATAATTTTTAATCCTATTAATACCATTTCTTTTCAGATCTCAGTTTTGGCATTTCGTTTAAACAGAGATAACAACCTTTTTCTCTAGGAATGTTTTATCAAAGTGTAAGAGAGTTCGTTTAGGAAGATTTGCTGGCTGCTGAAGTCCTATTTCCACATCAGAGGAAGACACAAAGTGCCACTCTCAGCTGTGTGAATTTGGCCAGGATCCAAGGCAGCTAAGGCTGACTTAGATCTCTGTGGGTGGTGACCATTATGCATTGGGGAAAAGCTGTTCAAACCTGGCAGGAGAACTCGCTGCAACATAGAGAAGGGTAGAATACAGCGACTACAGTCATCTAGTGTCATCGGCCTTCCCTGCTGTGGGTTAGTATATCAAAATTGGACTCTAAGAAGAAATTGCTGTGCATGATGATATCAAACAAAGCAAATTGGACGTAATAGGTTGCTGTTAACATCAGAGAAACCACAGAAAGTACAGGCAAGAAGAAGGGATTATGAAGGACTTCCACTGAGACAAGCATTTGGTTAAACAACGATAGTGACTTCTCTCTCTCTCTCTCTTCTCTCTTCTCTCTTCTCTCTTCTCTCTCTCTCTCTCTCTCTCTCTCTCTCTCTCTCTCTCTCTCCCTCCCTCCCTCCTTCCCTCCCTCCCTCCCTCCCTGCCTGCCTCTGCCTCTGCCTCTCTACCACTCCCACCCCTCCAAACACCCAGCCAAAGGATTTGGCCTTTAGAAGGATAAAGAATCATGAGTATTTTGATGAACAATGAAAAGCTTGCAGCATTTTATCCCACACAAGTTTTGAAACTGTAGTAAAACATGTTTCTTTAAAGGAGCAAAATACAATTTCAAGCAATAGGAAACAAACTGAATATTTAAATTCAAAGGATAACTGAAGTCATCTTCTAATTGCCAGCAGCAAAGAAAGATGGACAGACACCGTTGTGCTAAAATCTTAAGCAGATCTTAAACTCAACTTGCATCAAGTTTACGGTTCTTGGTCCTACCTGAATTGATTAGAGATATATAAAAATTCATTACCAGTTGCCCCCACCTCCCCAAAACAGTGATGTTGGTCACATATGCCAATTTTTTCCCTTCTAAGAAGCAAAGCCCTAAACAATAGAGACCTTTGTAAAATTGTCGGTCATAGCAATATATAAACTTGTCTTACAAAAGAAAGAGTAGATTACATAGTTACTTAAGCAATTTGAAAGGCACAAATATGAGAGCATTTTCCATCTCATAATTATTTCAAGGTGTCCCCTTTCTAAAAATAATAATAGCATAGCTTCAGGGGTGGGTTCTGGATCCTTTTGCTGTTGGTTCGCTCAGGGTCACGCCGTGCGTGCGCACCCGCAGCAATAAAAAAAATAGCTTCTACTCATGCGCAGAAGCAAAATCCAAGATGGCGGCACCCACAGAGACACCAACAGAACCGGCTCTGTGACATCACCACCGGATTACTAACGGTTCTAAAGAACCAGTTATAGCCGGTAGGAATCCACCTCATGGATAGTTCTGTAAAGAACTGAATTGGCAAACATGGGGCAGGAATGGGAGTCTTCATACTTAGATGGAAGTAGTGAAGAGTCTCCTCAGACACTGAAGCAAAGAGTAAAATAGAGCAGAGCAATCAGACTTAATTCTGACTGACATAGAACATACAATAATAGGGTTCAAAGTGATGTTGGAAGCCTTCTAGTCCAATCTCCTACTCAAGCAGGAGTATCTATCTCTACCTGGATAGATGGCTGTCCAGTTTCTTCTTGAAATTCTTCAGTGATGGAACACCCACAGCTTCTAAGGTAAGCCCTTCCACTGATTAACTCTTCTCACTGTCACGAAATTTGTTCTTAATTCTAGGTCAAATCTCTCTTTAATGATCTTCCACCCATTACTTCTTGTCCTGCCCTCTGGTGCTTTGGAGACCCCCTCTTCTCTGTGACAGCCTCTCAAGTACTGGAAGACTGCTATCCATTTCAAGCAACAGGAAACAAACTAGATATTTAAATTCAAAGGATACCTGAAATCATCTTTTAATTACCAGCAGCAAAGAAAGGTGGCCAAGGACAGACACCATTGTTACAAATCTTAAACTCAAATTAATTCTCCAACACCCCTATTTCTTCTCATTGTTAAACTAGACATACCTAGTTCTCTCGATTGTTCCTTGTATGGTTTAGTTCTCCAGACACCTTTTCATCTTTGTTGTTCTTCTCTTTCCCTTTGTTGCTCTCTTCTTCTCATAAATGTAAACTTGCAGTTGAATAAAGAGAATACAATACTGACAATTGACAAAAAAATATAAAGCACATTACCACACTGTAATAATTTAAAAAGTGGCAATGACAATGCAAGGTCAGTATTTTTATTATGTCACTATACAAAAATAGTCTTAACAAGTAGTACAGAAAACTAGAGAGGATAAGTGAACATCAAAACTGATCCAGAACACGGCATATTGAAAATGAATTGCTGTGTTTAACAATGGAATTAAATCAGAAAGAAGATTCAGAATATTTTGAAATTTGGAATTCTTTTTATAATTGGCTGGAAAGGAGAAAAAAATAGAAATGTATAGATTGATATATAAATTATGAACATATATAGAAATAAACAAGTTTAGTTATTATAAATGTATGTATGTATTAATATATATTTAGATAAAAATTATAAGAAAAATATAATATATACAGTTATATATAGATGTATAGTTATATATAAGTAAAAAGATAACGTCAAGACGCTTACCGTGGAAGTACCTAAGAGGTCTATATGTCTATATGTACGTGTATGTACATATATTGTTCTGTTTAATGTTTGTGTGTCTTTTTTAATGTTTATATTCAAATAAAAATTACTTTTAAAAAAGAGAATGAATTGCTGTCATGACTTTAACTGTAAAATTAAACTTAACTTCTAGAATCAGTCTCAAGTGAAGCTACTAGCAAAATTTGAATGGCACGTAAGAACTGATGCCATTTAGGAGCATGTGAACTATTGGGAAAGGAGATTTCATTTTTGGTTAGGTTGAAGAGCAGCCTGGAAGTGGTCAAATTAATATATAATAGGTCTCTAGAATAGAATGGAAAAGATATTGTTAAAGAATTTGATGAGGCATTTAATGAGCTTGGATACATTATAGATATAATACATTATGTAATATAGATTCAAATGTGCTGGCAAAAATGCATGTGCCATGTAAGCCTCATTAGCAGTCTGAGGGGGAAAAAGGACAGGTTGAAATCAACTGAAAGCTAAAATTACATGTTGCTGAAAAATCTCCACTCTCTAGTTTATTTCTTTAATCATCTTCAGGGAGGAACAATAATATTTAATTAATGCTTTCAACTCTTGAATGTTAAGTAAGAAAATTATGGAACTTTCTTTCTCACTCAGGGGTGAAATGCTCCTGGTTTGGTCGTGCCTGTCGGTCGTCAGAGAGCCGGTCGCGCACCGGAGTATAAGACGCACCAAGATTTTGAAGAGGTAAACCAAAAAAAAAAGTTTTTGCCCTCCCCAGCCCCCAGGATCACTCTACAAGCCTCCCAAACCCTCTGCACGTCCCATTTTTTGCTCATTTTTGCCCCTCCCCAGCCCCCAGGAACACTCTCAGGCCTCCCAAACCCTTGCACGCACCATTTTTTTTTTTGCAAAAAATGGGCCTGTTTTCACGAAAAACGGCCCATTTTTCGCTCATTTTTGCCCTCACCAGCCCCCAGGATCACTCTACAGGCCTCCCAAATCCTCTGCGCGCCCTGTTTTTGTGAAAAATGGGACGCACGAGGCAACCATTTTGGAGGCCAAAAATGGCTGTATTCGATGCACCAACATTTCCACCCTCTCTTGGGGGGCAGAAATGCGTCTTATACTCCAAAAAAATATGGTATATACTGCTTCACAGTGCTTTTACAGCCCTCTCTAAGCAGTTTACAGAGTCAGCATATTTCCTCCAACAAGCTGGCTCTTCATTTTACCGACCTCGGAAGGATGGAAGGCTGAGTTAAACTTTAGCCGTTGAGATTCAAACTGCCAAACTTCTGGTAGCTGGCAGTCAGCAGAAGTAGTCTGCAGTACTGCATTCTAACTACTGCGCCACCACAGCTCATACATGCAAAAGGTAAATGTTCTGATATTGTCTCCAAAATCACCTTAGGTAATGTTACGTTATATTGTTCTTAAATAGCAACCAATTTAAGTCAAACATGGAAGCTATGGAAAAGGACAAAATTATACCATAAGGGTGGCATAGACTTGCCCTATTTAGTAGCCATGCTATTCTGAAAAGCACAGAAGACATTCCACCACAAAATGATACCATAATCTAAACTAGGATTTAAGGAGAAGTTAATTCCATATAGTAAGGCCCAACATCTGAAAATCTAATCACCATCCCATGTTGAAATCCAGAAGCAGACATCAACCAAAGGATTGACTGCAGAAGTACATACTATGCATGTACACAGGAGAAGATACTGTCTGAAAATCAACTGTATGGATAATGTGTTCCACATAACAAGCCACAGGTAGCAGCTAGGGGTTACAGCCTCTCACTCTACTTTCTGTCCTAGGGCTCCACCCAGAGGAGATAAAGGGAGCTATCATATTTAACTCAATATAAAAATTGTCCTCAATGCTGTTTAACCCTACAAAACTTTGATTCCTATTACTTTTGGGACCCATCTTTATAAAATAGATGCCATTCTTTTTTTAATCTGTCCCAATAGAACTTTTCCCCATCTTTACACCATGTGGTGGTAATGGAGTTGATATTTAAAAAGCTAGTTATGTCTGACAGAAGTTCCACTGTGTTCAACTCGGATTCATCACTATCAAAGTCTATTTGTATTAATATTAATATTAGTAATGTTAGTTACATTAACTTTAATGAAATATACTGCTGAGTAAATGAATTCAAGATGGCCATTAGGAATAATTTTACATCAAATCAGAGTTAGCCTGGATCACTTCAACACACACGAAGGTTGCAGATCACTACGAAGAAATCAGAAAAAAGTGATGTGTAATGCTGTGACATTTGTTTTGTTTTAGTTTTCTATTCAATTAAAATAAATCTCCACCATGTGAGCACTGGCAGAAAAACATTTAGATCAGCTGAAATGTTTGTTTGGGTCTTTGCAATATTTGGAGGCATGGCAGAGAGGTAAGAGTGCTAAAAATCCTTCTGCAAAACTTAAATCCCACTGCCTGCTTAATTCTTGCTATTTTTTGTAAAGCAATAGGAAACTGACTTTGGCATACAGAAGACTTTCAGATAATAAATTCCTCTTCCAAAAGTAACTTTGGCCTCCAAAACTAGAATCTTCCTCTACATCAGATCTGGGAAACTATGACTCTTTTGATTGATAAAAATGCAAACCATATATCTATAATTTTAGCAGAATAACTATTATGTCCAAGAACTAAGTATGAATGTAAATGAAGAAAAGTGATTTGGATTCTGACTTGCTCTTTTGCAAAATACATTGAATTTTCCCCTTATATGGAAGTGATTTTTATTAGTTTGTTTCCTCTATGTGGTGCCTAATATCAGGGAAATGATCCTGTACCACTGAAATCAAGTTTTGAAGGATATAGGCTTTTAACACAGTATGATTATACTTGAAAACTTTATTTGGTTCAGACAGAATGTGCAGAATAGAAATTGTTTATAAACTGAGATTTCTGTTTTTAAACAGAAATCTGTTATAAATTATAAACTGAGATTAATGAGCCGAGGTGGCGCAGTGGTTAAAGTGCAGCACTGCAGGCTACTTTGGCTGACTGCTAGTTCAGCAGTTCAGCTGTTCAAATCTCACCGGCTCAAGGTTGACTCAGCTTTCCATCCTTCTGAGGTCGGTAAAATGAGGACCCAAATTGTTGGGGGCAATATGCGGACTCTGTAAACCGCTTAGAGAGGTAAAGCACTGTGAAGCGGTATATAAGTCTAAGTGCTATTGCTATTGCTATTCTGGAAAGCCACTATGGAATAGAAGACACTCAAGAGCCTCACAGTGTACATTGTAAAAGAAATGGCATTATTGTTCATACAAGAAGCCTATCAAACTCTTTTGGCTTTGCCAAAACTCATTCAGAGAGTACTCAGTGTGCACCTGGATGATCCCTCTTTTTGTATATTTAAAACTCTACACTCAAATAAATTCTAAGTTTGTTTCACTGTGTTTTGCCCTATTATTCTTCTTAGCCAAGAAGTGTTTTTAGTACATCCTTGGAAACATGTTATGAGTGCAATTACAGAACATGAGACAATTTGGGCTTATCACGATCTTATATTTATTTATTTTATTTATTTATTAGTGAGATTTATATACCGCCTCACAGTGCAAGCACTCTCTAAGCGGTTTACACCAGTAAGCAATATATATTTATATTGCCCCCAACAATCTGGGTCCTCATTTTACCTACCTCGGAAGGATGGAAGGCTGAGTCAACCTTGAGCCGGTGAGATTTGAACCGCTGACCTGCGGATCACAGTCAGCTAAAATGGCCTGCAGTACTGCGCTCTAACCGCTTCTTCAGATTGTCCTAAAGGTGCTATTTCAAAAGGCAATTGGACTTTGTTTTTCCTTGAAGACATTTCGCTTCTCATCCAAGAAGCTTCTTCAATTCTTCAGCTTCTTGGATGAGAAGTGAAATGTCTTCAAGGAAAAACGAAGTCCAGTTGCCTTTTGAAAAAGCACCTTTGGGATAACCATGACTTGGATGACTGAGAATCTCCATAGACATCCATTTCTTTAGAGTACAATTATTAAGAAAACAATATCACTCTCTTGACTCGTAGGCAAGGCAAATGAATAAAATCTATAATTATTTGTTTCTATTGAAACATACAGTATATTAAATTACAATAATAATACCTTGTATTATTTCATTTTTATACTCTGTACCTTGACTTTCATAGCTAGATTAGTCAGAAAACAAATAATGTTTTTAATAACATATATTCCATAAATACTATGAGTCATTCCTAGAGAGGCTATGGATCCCTGGTCTGAAGTATGTGTAACTGGTATATTCCTCTTACCTTCCCTACATGATATTTAAATACTACTTGAACAAATTATGCTTATTTTTTATGGTTGTTGCCCATGCAACTTGGCACATTGCACCTTTATGGATCTTCCAAAGAAGATGCAATGGCCAAATATTATTATGATTATTATATTTCTTTATGTTTTGTTTAGTTCATTTTTTTTAAAATTAAAAGCATAAACATTCTGTTTAAAAATCTGTTCTCTACATCCAAACGACACAGAGCAAAATGCTTTTGGCACTGTTTATTCACTGTGCAAAGTGTGTGTTTGTATGTGTTGCCACAGTTGCATCCATAATATATATTAAAACTCTTTGTTTTACTACCTATAGTAAAATTATAAAATGTGCAGTCCCTGTAATTACATTGCCCTTTGCCGTCTGTCTAAAAAAAAAGACTGCGTTCAAATTTTCCCCCTGTTTTATTTGCACCCTATTAACAACTGTTACTGGAGCTTTAATTATGCCCCTGTGATTGCAGAGATGCGGCTGACTTGTGTCATTTTCTCCCAGGGGATGCTTTATAATTACCAGCATCCATCGTGGCTGCCTGTAAGCTGATGCTTTTTTATTACCAGTTCAATAATCACTGCATCCTTGTGAACATCTGCTCTGCAAGCCATGCATCGGAGGTCCCTGTGCCTGTCACTCGATGCTCCCTTGCTGTGTTGACCCTTTTGCCCTCACCTTCAATTTATATCTAATTTGCTTAGCAGAAGCTCGGTCCAGATTGCCATGCAGGAATGCAATTAATGCTTTGCATTTGCAAACAAAGAAATGTTTTTTGTGTGTGTGTGTGCTGTGTTGCTTCCTTCTTCTTTTTTTCTTTCCCCTTTTTGTTTTATTATCATTGTCAAGCCCCATAACTCACATTCACAGCAGGATCGATCAAATCCTGAGGAGAAGAAAAATTATTTTGTCAGGGTTTTAGACAAATAATGAAAAATATGCAGGCTTGGCTGAAAGTGATGTGGGAGTGGCCTTCGGCTGAAAATGCATAGGTTTAAATTAATACTTATGCATGCAAATTTATTTAAAACATGGCGATTCCGTATTTGTTTGCTAACCTGCATACATGTATTAACAAAGATATAAGCTGTTACTCGTAAAAGCCATCTATTCCATTCTCCAGAAGATCTTGGGCTCAACTATTTTCTAATCAGGAAAGCTCCAAGCTGCCAATGCCAACTTAAGCTTTTTGGTGAATTACTGTGGCTGGCTTCTGATTTTACAGATTACCATAGCATGGCCATAAAGTCATACCCTGCATCAGTATGATTTAAAATTAACAGTATGCTGGAGATTCTCTGCTGCTATTAATTCATCCCAGGTTATCTTGCAAAAGGAAGGAAATGCTTGTTTGCCTTCCCTGCCCATGGAATTAATTTTCTCCATCTTCATTGCTTCAGCACTTCCACAGTGGGAGAAACAAACTTCCCAAATGTAGTCTATTGTTAGGGTGGAAGGAGGCAGTCATCACAGGTGTCAGAAATTAGGAGGGGCCAGTGAAACAATAGAAAAAAAACAGTGGAGGGTCTAGAACTGTCTTGAAGTAACCTACTGCTTTGCTGCAATGAGGAAAGCTATTTTATTATCAGTGTTTAAGATTCATCTGATAGTCTAGTTGGCATCTATAAATAGAATATGATGAACCATATCTTTAAGCTTCCAGATACTAGCCAATGCTTGTTGTGTTGCCTTTAATTAAAGGTAAAGGTTTTCCCTGTTCAGTTGTATCCAGCTCTAGGGTGCAATGTTCATTCTCCATTTCTTAGACATGGAACCCAGGGTTGTCTAAAGATATTCCCATAGTCATGTGGCCAGTATGACTATACGCTGAGGCACAGGGAATGCTATGAACTTCCCACCGAAGTGATACCTATTTATCTATTTGCACTTGCATACTTTGGATCTGCTAGGTAGGCAGGAGCTGGAGCAGGTAACGGGAGCTGATCCCATCGCATGGCACTCGAGCCTCGAACCGTGGCTGTCAGTTTTCCAGCTGACAAGCTCAGCATCTTTAATCACTAGGTCATCACACCCCTTTAATTACTCTAATACAAATAATGTGATAGTGAAAATGCAATTTCATACTAAAAATATGAAAAAAAAAGATTTTAGGTTTTTGGCCCATGATTTAATCCATGAAAATTGGACTGTTGCCAGGCAGATGTACGCAGATGGTTTAACTATAAAAAATATGTAGTGTTGTTTATCAGATACGTAGGCAAGACAAGAAGTCATTTATTTATATGTAGCAGAAGACTGGCCAGTGTAATACCGTGGCTTGGCTTGTTGAGTAACAACCTGGGATTAGTATGCCAAATGGTATTTAACTTATTTAATTTAAGACAACTATTATGATGATTGCTTATATACAGTAGGTATAATGTCCCCCTCTAATACATAAAAAACATTACAATTTTTCAACATCAAGGAGGAATTCTGAGGGTTGCTCAGAGTATAGCTCAGATTTGTATTAGGGGTGAAATGTGAATTAACTCACATTCCAATCTGCAAATCTGTTCTTTTCAAGCTATTTGTTAGCAACATCAGTAAAGAGCTAATATTGAAAAATTCACATTTATGTAAGTAAACCCTACAAATATAAGAGGAATGCCAGGCATTAGTTTCATCATCATCACACTTGGAACACAAAATCTTTGCTTGTCTACAATCTATCACTTGAGATTAATCTTTCTGATGGACAATAATAACAATATTTTGGTGTCTATTGTTGAGCTTCTCTTCAGTGGTTTGGATGATAAGCAGGAGAAAGTACACATTTTCATGTGCATAGAATACTATTCTTTTTTGAGTATTGCGTCAATTTCAATCATAAAGATATTCAAGGCACTTTTCTGAACTGGGCTACACTGACTGGTCAGTTGAAACTTTATGGCCATTTTGGGTTAAATAAAGCACATGGAGAAAAATATATATTCATTTACTTACTTAGCCTGTAAGACATTTAATACTTTTATAGACTCTTAAATACAGAGTTTTGCCAGCTGTTTACTATAGTAGAATGGTTTTTCATCTGCAGATACAATCTGGAATACTTACTAAATAGAAAATGCATTTTGCTTTCAATTTTCATATATCACTGCCTGATTATTTATATACACACACACACACACACACACACACACACACACACACACACACACACACACACACACACACCGTGTGTGTGTGTGTGTGTGTGTGTGTGTGTGTGTGTGTGTGTGTGTGTGTGTGTAATCTACTAATGTTTAAGTAATCTACTATTACTTTCTCTGGATAGGCATTTATAAAGAGGATCATTGTTTTAAAAGCAAAGATGTTAATAAAGTCAAAACATCAATCATTGCTGCAAGGCCATACAACAGAAAGGGATGCAGATAATCAAGATTGCAAAATTAATCATTATTTTTTAAATTATTAAAGTATACACACACACACACACACTCATCCTAAGAAAGTATTATTCATAACATAACATGCATTGAAATAAAAATGAACATTAAAAAGTAACAATAAAAGAAATGCAATAATAAATAGATACTTTTTTTTAAAAGCACTATTGTATTTTTGAGCTGGGATTTCAAAACCATGGAGTAAACTGTCATGTCGTTGCCTGGTGCCAGATGTGAACTCCAAGAAAAAGACATTCTAAAGAGAAAGACTTCTCTTGCATTCCTACAAAAAGCATCTTCAAATCTAAATGTTTGTGTAGATTAAAAACTAGAAGAGGTTCATCACTGAGTATTTTGCTCCTAAATCTTTCCTATGGGAAGTTCAGAGGTAGGTTCCTCCCAGTTCGGACTGGTTCACCTGAACCGGTAGCAAGCCACTGGTGATATCACGATGGCATCATCGAACCGGTTCTGGTGGTGCCGGTCTGTGGACGCTGCCATCTTTTTTGGGGGGGGGGATTTTTTTCTGGGTGTTTTTTTTCTGCACATGCGCAGAAGCCGAGTTTCTGGCACTGTGCATGCATCGCCATCTTGTTTTCAGGGTTTTTTGTTTTTTTTTATTTTTTGGCACTGCGCATGCGTGTGCATGCGAAGCGCGTGTGTGGCCACGTGGTGTGGGAGGAAGGGAACCGGCAGCAAGGTAAGTTAGAACCCACCCCTGGGGAAGTTGGTAGTTGTGTAACCAGCAGAATAAAGAACATTGCCAATGCCTCATTGGAAGAGGAGTAATGTCTGCTGCCTTAAAAGTGTGCCCCATTTTAAAGACATGTTTCCTAGATCCAGCCATGTTAGACCACAGTGATCATCCAGGCTGTAATCTTCCAATGGTGAGGAAAATGGTTGACAGAGTGATGGGGCTCCAATTGCAGAGGGTTCTGATGATATACATAGTTTATCACATGCACTATTAAGCACTTGGATGTTGATTATTGCTTTGCATAGCTTTGGATTAATTTTCAATCATTAAGATGGAAACAAAGATGACGGATTTGAACACCGTTCAAGTATTTAAGCCAATAAACCTTAGTTGTATAACACGTTGTTAACTCAATCAACTTAGCATGAGTGACTCACAATTATGCAAATTTAGGAATTAAAAGAAAAAAGAAATACAAGAAGATCAAAAATCTATCAGAAGGAACCAGAGGTGATGGACTGGACAGAGAGCAGGTGAGATCCTGCTCAACAAAAAGGAAAATCTAGTGTTTTTAACAGAATAGACAAAATAGTATTTCTGGAAAAATACTGATGGTCTGAGGGAAAATAGCTATTTATAAGCCAAAACCAAAATAATGGACAATGTACTTTGGGTACCTTGACCTCTCTAAACTAGCAGGATAATTTGCATTTCTCAATTTGGATTAGATAGGGCCCACTAGAACTATAAAAAGATATACAAGATCCAACTCCCCAAAACTTAGACCTTTGAAAGTATCACTGCGGCTGAATCCAGATTCAGTTTCCAGATTCAACCCAGATCCAGATTCCAGATTCAACCCAGCTGCTGTGGCCTAGAGGTGGAACTCTTGCCTCACAATCAGGAGGTTGTGAGTTCGATCCTAGGTAGAGGCAGATGTAAGGGTCTCCTGCTTGGGCAGGGGGTTGGACTAGATGACCTGCAAGGTCCCTTCCAACTCTGTTAATCTGATCTGATCTCTCACTATTTTATCTGCATCAGCAATGTTCAGTTCTCTGGCTAGATCACCTTCTAGCTAGATTAGGAATCCTCAAACTCTTCAGATCATTGACCCATCATTAGGTTTTGGATGGTTTATCAAACAGCAAATATTTATTATATGAAAATAATTTAATTTATACTTTTAAAATGATGATGATGACGATGATGATGATGATGACGATGATGACGATGATGATGATGATGACGATGATGACGATGATGACGATGATGACGATGATGACGATGATGACGATGTACTTGGTTGATACCTAGGATGCTGGCAGCAACCCGTATCAACTATCAGCGCCAATCAATAATATTTGTGATACATTTTTAAATGTTCAGTTGACTGAGTTTCATGTTTAATGAATAAAAGTTTAATAATAATAATAGCAGCAGCAGCAGCAGCAAGAACAACAACTACCCCTTGGATAGTCCCAACAACCTTTGGGGATCAATATAGACTAGATTTTTGCATCAATTGGATAAAGATAATTGTCAAAACAAAGGAATACTTGCTCTGAAATAGAAATAAATGAGTAAATTTTGGGACTAACTTGGGAGATGATAAACTCTGCCTTTAATAATTTAGGAAGGCAGCACTCTACCAAGCTTAATGCCTGATAACCAATGGACAAAAGTTTATCATCATGTCCAGCCCCTAGCAACAACCCATAGCTCTTCAAAGGAATGCCTTTAATCTTGCTAATCCACTTCAGGTATTGTCTTCTTCTTTAGTTTCTTAAAGCTTTGCAGGTATAATCTTTTTTCTAGGCCATCACCGCATATATCTTCAAGGACAAAAAATATGAGCTTCTTCTTCTTCTTAAGGGAGTAGTCAGTTTTTATTTTGTCTACGACTGACTGGTTTTTCTTGCTGTGCATAGTAGTTTTAGTAACCATCAGACAACCTGTAATCTGAAGGCAGCTATCTTGCTTCTGTCACTTTTTCTCTCTACTTTCAAAGCTGTACATTACCACTGGAAAGATCATTGTGTTATTTATTCTATCTGTATTGTCATTGAAGTGTTCTTATCCTTCATGAAGTTGTCTACCTTTTTCATTCTTTTCAACCTAAGATTAATAACTTCTTTGTTTCCCAAGCACTCTGCTCATCTTTATCTCTACTTGAGGCCAAAAAAGCAAAACTACCTACCACTTCCACCCTGCTCCTCCATTTTCATTTTATATTAAATTTTATAGTGTGAATGACTTTTCTGCTAAATAGGGCCTACAAAATTATGCTTTGGTGTGTTCATATGACCCACCCACATTCTTTATGTGGTGGTCTGGATGCTTGAAAATCCAGAAGAATTGAAACCTTTGAAAAAACAGAGTTTTATTTCCCCCCTTTTTATAGAGGTTAAGCTAACAATTAAATACTATTAAGAATGAAAAAAAAAACTTTACAAAAAAAACTTTGGACTGCATACAAGAAATGTGGAATGGAGAACTGGAATATCCTGTTTTAAAAAAATGGTCCCAGGTGTTAATGAACATCACATTTGTTTCCTTTGATGTGAAAACTAGGTTAATTTAACAAGAAATCTATTTCAAGTTTATTGGAGTTCTCAAAAGATGTTTAACAAGAGTTGATTATTATCTTTTCTCTGTTGGAGATATAATATATTTGATTATATTTACATTTGGTTTTGTGCATTGTAGTTCCTTTTTAGTCATTAAAACTTTGGTGGGCCAAGTTCTTGGAAGAAAATTAAGAATTAACAATGCTAATATTTTGTTAAATTACATCCCGAAACATGAAATTTGTCTGTATATAAAAGTTCGCTTTATCTATATAAAAGTTGGGCTTATTAAATTTGAGTGTATAAAGGTTGGCTTAATTAAATTTATAAACTTTTAGCCTTTGAATTGACTTTATAATGAAAGAAAGGAAAAATTGACAAATATGGTTCCATATGGTCTAGATTTAACTTGTTTAAAAATTTAGTTCTATTGCCTTGTATTAATACAGTAATGTAGCATAATTTTACTAATAACATAAACATAACATATGTTTATGTTATTTTCCTAACTTTAATTTTGTATTAATAAAATTACTAATTTTATTAATTTATTTATTTAACATTTTCCTCTTTTTTAAATTTGGGGAAAGAAAGTTTTAGGAATAAAGTGAACACTTTAAATACTTTAAATCTTGTAGATAAAGTTCGACTCCTATAGTTTTCAACATGCTGGACAAAGCATAGGTTTTACTCTGAGAAAAATTATGCAACTCTGCAAAATAAATCTGGGAATGAAGACATTTAACACTGAAAAAAGTCCCCCACCCCATCCACTGACCGTCCATTATTTAAACTGGCAAAATTTCTGTGATATTTTTCTTAACTTTTCAATCAATATCCAACATTTTTGAACTTGATGGGAAGGGGATGAAATGAGATGGATTTGGAAGAGCAAGGGATAGACTTTGTACATGAATTCCTCCTTGTGAAATAAATATTTATAGTCTTAATTCTGAAGGATAAATATGATAGCATAATAGCAATAGCTATACCACTTAGACTTATATACCGCTTCACAGTGCTTTGCAGCCCTCTCTAAGCGGTTTACAGAGTCAGCATCTTGACCCCAACAATCTGGGTCCTTATTTTACAGACCTGAGAAGGATGGAAGGCTGAGTCAACCTTGAGCCTGGTGAGATTTGAACTGCCAAATTGCAGGCAGCCAGCAGTCAGCAGAAGTAGGCTGCAGTACTGCATTCTAACCACTGTGCCACTATGGCTCTTCAGGAACAGCTTTTTAAACAGCTGATCAACATCTGTTCAACAGGATCAGCTGTTCAAAAATGAAATCACAAAGCAAAAGTTATAATAGTATGTACAGAATGATCACTGAAGAAATTGGTAAACAAATAGATGGGAACAGGGTTTCCTCAGAATGCTTTGTATTATATAGGGCAAGTTGGCTTATCATAGATTTTAGTTGATCAATGTGAGGGAAGTAGTTGAACTTTGGACCATTCTGGCAAATATATTATATTGTTACATACAAACAAAATAGATTAGACTGCTACTAATCTATTTGGCTGGTTTCACACAATATGCTAAGCTGAATAAGTAGTACCCACATTACAATAAGTGTAATGTGGGTACCTAGAGAAGTGTAGTTGCTTGGTTTGGTTGACCTAATGTGTCGTATGGACTCAGACAATTTTTATTTATTCAATATACCATAGATAAACAAGTTATGATTTCATATTTTGTGTGAATCCAGTATTTATAAAGGCATATCCATCTATCACAGTGGTTCCCAACCTGGGGGTCGGGACCCCTTTGGGGGTCGAACAACCATTTCCCAGGGGTTGCCCCGACATCCTCAGCTCCCCCCCACTGCGACAAGCCTGGCCATATCGACTCAACTCGCCCGAGCCCTCCGATTGGTCGGGAGAGGTGCCATTCGGTGAGAGGCGTTTGTGACGCCTGGCGGCCGAGCTTTGACGGCATCAGCTAAGGGGCCAGCTTTGCTTTGAATTCTGGGAGTTGAAGTCCAGGCACCTTAAAAGTTGCTGAGATTGAGAAATATTGCTGTACACTTGTTGGTTATCAAGTCTAAATACAGAAGTAGACTTGTTGTGGAAGATGATATTCCTTGTGCTCTTGCAAAGACTGGCCCGAGAATTTCTGATCTGGCATAATTACATATTGTTTTTGTGATTAATCGCTATGCTTTAATTATGGTCAATTTGTAACAATGAAAATACATCCTGCATATTAGATATTTACATTACGATTCATAACAGTAGCAAAATTACAGTTATGAAGTAGCAACGAAAATAATTTTATGGTTGGGGGTCACCACAACATGAGGAACTATATTAAGGGGTCGCAGCATTAGAAAGGTTGGGAACCACTGATCTATCACTTATAAGCGGTACTCATTAAATCACAGTCTTTTGATTTAGCTGTTATATTGGAGTCACTAAACCAATGTCATGGTTTATAAGATACAACAGCAAAGCTCACATGTTAAACCAGCATAAAATAAACTATATTATGGCTTAGTGTAACATAATACATCTAGGTATAGTATAGTGTAGTGTAGTGTAGTGTAGTGTAGTGTAGTGTAGTGTAGTGTAGTGTAGTGTAGTGTAGTGTAGAGTAGAGTAGAGTAGAGTAGAGTAGAGTAGAATAGAATAGAATAGAATAGAATAGAATAGAATAGAATAGAATAGAATAGAATAGAATAGAATAGAATAGAATAGAATAGAATTCTTTATTGGCCAAGTATGATTGGACACACAATGAATTTGTCTTTAGTGCATATGCTCTCAGTGTACATAAAAGAAAAGATACATTTGTCAAGAATCATGAGGTTAAACACTTAATGATTGTCATAGGGTACAAATAAGCAATCAGGAAACAATCAATAATAATATAAATCGTAAGGATACAAGCAACAAGTTAGTCATAAAGTCATAAGTGGGAGGAGATGGGTGATAGGAACGATGAGAAGACTAATAATAGTAATGCAGCCTTAGTGAATTGTTGATTGTGATAGTGAATGTATGATTGGCATTACAATTAAGCCATTATGTTACTTGGTTTCTGGCACTGAAATGTTTGCTGTATGGCTTGTTCACTCTGCTCATAACTGACTTTTAAGCTGATGATTTTAAATAATAAAAAAATCACTGTATAAATGATGGTTTTGTATAATCCAGAGAGAATATGAAAATCTTCCAATATGTGCATCAGCAAAAGTTCTCCACATCATCACCTTTACTCTCCATTATAGAGATCCATTTCCCGGAGGAGAATTTCAGCAGATATTGAAAGCCAAATCATATGGATTAACTTTACCAGAAAGAGTATTAGCAGTAAAAATGTACATTACAGCAACCAAAGAATGGTCCTCATTCTAACACCATAGCAGGAGACTTGTGAGATAAAATGTAGTTCCTCTATACCAAAGGGAGTGGAAGAGAGGTGGGGATCTACATAGAGTAGGTGAGAGAGAGGCTTTCTGGTTTGCATTCTCTTTGATATGCCCGCTTTTATATGCAAAGTTGAAGGGGTGGCAGAATGTTGTAAATATCCATCCGTGATCAAAAATGTTTCAGATCAAACACAATTGTACCCATCTGAATCAAAATCAAGCTTTAATTGCACCAATTATTTATAAATCGCTGTATTAGATACAGTACATAGGGACTGTATATGCTAATACATTTGGGGGAAACTACACTTACATGCCACTGAAATCAACAGGATTTGCTTGCACATAATGTAGATTATAATATATTAGACTTTGCAGTGCCCTGATCAGTGGGAGAAAAGAAAAGTGGCATCAAGAGCTAGGTCTCCAACACTGTTCCCTCTAACATTGAAAATCACTGTGCGGCAGTTGGAAACTGTTGTGCGGTGTTTTCTTTTCTGGAGGGACCGAACCGGCCTCCCTGGATGAAGAGTAAGCTGGTGGGCAGCAGCCTTTGAGCTCGCTCTCCTCTCCCTAGCAGCGGAGCCCGCCTGGGGGGGGGCAAGAGTTAAAGCCTCCGCCTCTCTTCGTTGAAGGCTCCTTTCCCCCACCCCCCCCACCCCGATCAGCTGGTGATCAATGTTCCCTCTGACATAAGAAAATGCCAGGCGGCAGTTGGAAACTGCTGCGCGGCGTTTTCTTATCATGTGTGTGGACGCGCAGTCGTGTAGCTTAGAGGGAACATTGGTCTCCAATGCCTTTCCCCCACTGGATATCTGAACCCAAAATAACAGATTGAAAAGTAGATCCTATAAGCTGCTACTCAGTGCTTTGCTTCCTATGATTAAGGCTCCATACAGATTGTAAGATCAAGAGATAGGCACATTTACAGAGGAAGACAGTTGAAATGTTACCTTCAGAAAATCCCATTTGAAAAGAATGAAAACAGTTTCAAAGCAATTTCCAAAACAGAAGGACAATTGTTAACTTCACACAGAATTTTTTTTAAAGTACAATGATGGTTTAAAAACAGATGGCAAACAAATAATTCCGCGATTTCTAAAATGAACTAATTCTGCTAATAGTTTTAACAGCCTTCAGCCTTAGTGTCCTGGACAAGTTCCAATTTGAATTGACATATATACTGCTTAATAACTTTTCCCTGCAATTCTGGCTCTCTTTCCTCTTCCTTTTCCTTCTCTGACCTATTGAACAGTGTACAGTTCACATTCATCAAGTTGGCCCATCAAAGAGGTGCTGGGTTAGTTCAACAACAAAAATGTCTACAGTTCAGGGGCAGGTGAAATAATTTTGGTTTGTAACTTGGAGCTTTGGGATAAAAGGGGGGGACTGTATCAGCTGCAGTTCCACCACAATGAATTTTACATTTATTGCTGCTGTTAAAATAAAAAAAAATTCTACCTATTTCAAGAAGTTATTTAGGCTACAAACTAAAGTCGGGAAATGTCAGATTTATAGTAGCTCATCCAACCTGAATTCCTGCTTCCCTGCGTGTCCTTCCTGTGCACAGACAGAGAAGGTGTCCCATACAAGATCTAATCCAGCTTGTGTCATGATCTCCTTTGGGATCACATTAATTATAGTGTTTCCTAAATTTTGCAAACTTCATTTCCCTCTAGCATGTCCTCCTATTATGCAGCTATATATATATCCCTCATCCTGTGATGTTTATAAGATAGGTATTGTATAAGCACAATGTTCAAAGGGAAATGATTTTGGTGGAATTACATGGCATTACATGAGATGCAAGCAGCTTTTTAAACTCGATAGCCACTTCGTGGCTGCATTCAGACAGAAACCCTGAATACCCCTTTTTACGCAAGGAAACAACAGAACCTCTAGAATACATTAACTCAAAGTTTGCACACCGACTGCATCCTGCAGTGCCCAAAGCATGCCTAATACACGATGAAGCTTTCTCAGTCACATTTTGGGCAGAACCAATACATCTCCCCTTCTTTCAAAAATCATCTATAATGCAGTGTGTCAGATTCCACAGCCTATATAATTGCCCCTCCTCTCTCACCCAGCCAGATTGTTTAGATTAAACAGATGGATTGTATGGCTTTTGGAGAGGGGCAGGAAAGGAGCAGGAAACCAACAACATTTTTATTTTCTCTCTATGGATTTTTTTCTTTCTTTTGCAAATTACTTGCTGTTCAAGCACAGAATCTCACCTTGCTCAGATAGTAATGGGAACAATCTGTGGAAGGAAGGGCTAGATTTTACAGATTGGTTAGTTTCGGGTCAGTTTCTAAAGTTTGTTTGCATTTGTTCAAGGGCCCAAACAAAATATAGGGATAAGGAATCAGAAAGGAAACAATGATACAGATTATCTCCAAAGCAATTGCTTTTCAATCTCTTACAACTAGGATAGAGGTGGGTTCGGACCGGTTCGGACCGGTTCACCCGAACTGGTAGCAAACCGCTGGTGACAGCACGATGACATCACGGAACCTGTTCGGTTGGTGCTGGTCTGTGGGCGCCGCCATGTTTTTTTAAAAATTAGTTTTTGAATTTTTTTATTTTTTCCAGGGTTTTTTTCTTCTGTGCATGCGCAGAAGCCGAGTTTCTGACACTGCGCATGCGTCGCCATCTTGTTTTCAACTTTTTTGGGGGGATTTTCTTTTTATTTTTTCAGCACTGCATATCCTCAGGGAATGGGCTCCAGCACGAGTCCAAAAGCTTGGAAGATTAAATCTCTGGTTCCAGTGACCAACTCAGATTGGATCCTGCAACATTATTCTGGATATGTACATTCACCTTCATTCATAAGAATATTTTCCATAATCTTTCTCAGCTTTTAAGAACACGTGGAGATAAATTTGCTCATGTGAAAATGGTTCATAAATGCCATTCTTTCTATTGGGCTCTTTTAATATATTACAGAGGGGGAGAAAGAACAGAATGGAATGCTAATTTCTAGACTGTATTTTGTTAGAAACCACACAAAAGCTTTCTATTTACACTTGAGCAGCAAAGGATTGTTTGTGGCCAAAAGACTGTGGAGAATTTTAAAGAAATCCTTCCATTACCTTACATTTCAGTTCTCCTAATATGGCAAACACATTTTGCAAACTATAGCCATATTTTTGGATCAAAAGAAAAATCATCCATGCCACCACACTGAAAAAAGGGGGATTAAATAATAAGGCCCATCCAGAGATATCTCTCATTTTTATGCATTTCAGTATTTTCTGCCTTTGTTAATAGGTAACAGATGAGCTTTTCTTTGCAAGAGTGTTATTGACATGGCTTGTATCAAGAACTATGAAGTTTCCAGTCCTATTTCCAGCTTAAAGTGGGATGGTTGCATTTCAATAAGCAACAAAAACATGTGTTTGTCTGAATTGAAATGAACTTATGAACTTCGAATTCACCAGCCATTCCCAATCATAGCTAAATATTACCAACATCTGCTTTTTTCATCTTGGGCAAGTTATACTGAAAATCCTAGAATCTCATCATCCTGGTTTTGGGAAGAAGGAAAATGGCAGAATGGGAACAGGATACGCAAAGCTCTCTGTAACTTATTATCTGATCTTCAATGACCTCACTCAGTTAAAAAAAAGTGTGCTTCTAGTCCTCAGAGAGTTGTAGGGTTCTGGTATGTCGATGATCTAAACATGCAGGCCAGATGAATGGCTTTGCAAATGCAAAGCCATCAAATGCTATACATTTTGTTGTCATACCATCACTTTCATAAGAATACCCTAAAACTATTTGATGTCAAATAAATTCCAGAGAAAGACCCCTTTGGCACAATACAACCTTTCCTAACTAGATTCCTTCTATGTATTTTGGATTTCAATGTCACAAGCAAATGGTTAGGGAAGAAGGCCTTCCATCCACCAAGTTCAGGTGCTCACAGCAATTCTCCAAAGTGAATAAAGAGAGATGCAACATGTGTACATGTTATCCATTATCTACAGAGGCAACTTTAAACCTGAAGAAACATAAGCCTGAATTTAAGGCAATGCCTAGCAATATGGGCGTTTTCACAGGGAAAAAAGTTATGAACAAACTAAAATTCAGTATACACCCAGTTTCCTTTCTTTGCTAACTAATTAACTAGGGTTGCCAACTTTGGGGTATCCTCGTCCCTCCCGCATAAAACCTATGAGCATGTCATCCTCTTGTATATTGATATATGTATATGTATATGCACTAGTCAAAGACCATATTCCATAAAGAAAAAAGTAAGGACCAATAGGAAAAAAATTGAATTAAGGATTTCTGATTTAAAATAATGTAAAATAAAGCCATAATTTATTCTTCATCTATACAGATATGCACAAACTTCATATACCCACAAATACAGAGAAAGAGAGAACATTGCTTATGGGAATGCCAGGTCAAGCAACATATAGGCATGTTTTTTTTTTATCGAGGTGCTAACGATCTTCCTGGCTTGTTTTCATTGCTACTCCCTCCAAAAAAGATTTTTTCCAGCTCTAAGACTTTGCAGGCTTGTTTTCATTGCTACGCCCTCCAAAGATTTGAGATTGTTGACAGAGCAATCCATTTGTCACCCTCAACTCTTCTCACCCAGTAGGATTCAAGGGTTTGGATTCTGCTTTGCAGTCTTGCATTTCAGACCATATTGCCTTTGCTTTGCTTTGAACTATGGGATTGGGGCTTGTTTATTTGTTTGTTTGTTTGGCCTTTGCCTCTCTCCTGCATTTTCTGAAATGGAAACCAATTGGAAAATCTGTATTTTATAACCTAAGAGCACTGCAGAGAGATTTATTTTTTTTTAAAGGGAGGGAATCGTCACCTGAGTATCTTTTCTGTTCTTTGATACTATTTCAATTTCTTTAATTTCAATTTCAATTTCTTTAATTTCCTAAGTTGACTATCAGAGGGTCCACAGGATTCTTATGAAACTCCAGAATGCCTGTTATTGAGCTAGAATCTAACTGTGGGGGGGGAGTCATGTGAAAAATAAACTGTAACTTTGGAGCTTACTCTGAACACAAACTATCATTTGTTTGATATTTGGTTGCAAGTCATGTAAGCCCAGCAGGACAAAAAGTGGGTCCTGGTATATGTCTGAAAAGTAATATTTGCTGCCCTATTCTGAAACCTGTGGACAAAAACTCCTACTCCCTATATTTTCTGAACTGTGGTCACATGGGAAATTCAAATATTTTAAACTCCAGACATTTCTACTATGTTCCTGCTCGCCTTCTAACAGAACAAGAGATAGGTAGTAGTGCAACCAAGAGAGACAGATGTCTTCTAGAGACATCTGCTGAATCTGGCTGAATCACCAATTTAAACTTCACTAGGATGCCTTTTCAAAGCAGTTTCACCAGCAGATGTAAAAACATAATCTTTGATCATAAAGAAGCTCAAACTAAAATCGCAAAAGAACATTTCATATAAACATGATACAAGGTGCTACAGATTTTCAGGGTGTAAATCACATCACTGATCATTTGGACTAAAGTATTTTAGTTCTTATAACAATATTGCATTAATCATATGGTTGTTGCTGTGATTAAATAATGTAAGTGGCTTCTGATTGTAAAGTATAAGAAACAAAAATCATTTTTTTATTCAGCTTGGGTGGGGGAAGGGGAGGTGGGAAGTTGCCTGTGTGAAAAGAAACCCAAATATTGCTAACATCCAAAAATAAAACAAACCAAACAAGCACTGCAGAAAAGTGTTCGAAATGAGCAAAATGTTGATCTGCCTTTTATTAATTTCATTTTTATCTCCTTATATTCAGATGTTTGACAGCTATGACATTCATGTGCAATGCATTTGAAAAAGAAGACATAAATATTCAGAGACATATTAGAATCCTGTTCAATGTAAGCACCTGTCTACTTAGTGTTGACAGAAAATCATTTACTTTGCTTTATGCGCTTTCTCTCTGGAGACCAGTGAGGTCCTATTTTATTTAAAGAGCTGGTCCCAATATCAATACTGCTTCTTGAAATATATATATATTATATATAAAATAAAATTTTTCAAACTTACAAAGAACTGATAAAAAAATAAAGGGAAACTAGTATAGATCTATTTCAAGCTATTTAGCTCTCATCAGCTAGCCATACCCTTCTAGGATTTGAACTTGGGCTGCTTGCCTTGTTAGGCAGTGTTTTTACCCTCTAAGCCACAAGTTCTCCTCCCCTATCAGCTGAGCCAGGGGAAAGATTAAATGTTTTTCTATTGAGTCACCTCGTATACCCAAATATGGGAGGGAGCATACTGCTTCCTTTTGCCTTTCAGCCCCACTCCAGGGGCCATCCAGACTACAAACCATATTTTCAAACTTACAAAGACACACATACATACACACACACACACACACACACACACACACACACACACACACACACACACACTAACCTTTGAACAGTTTTGTCTGTTCCTTGCTTCAAAATTGGATTTTCGAAAGGCATGTGACTTCAAGAGGTCTCTATTTACAGTAGCATAGCAAAGCCAATAAAATGTATCATAGCACTTCAGCATAGATACATAAGAATACAGGTACAGATAATCCTTGACTTATAACCAGTCATTTGAAGTTATAACATCACTCAAGAAAGTGACTTATGGCAGTCCTCATGCTTACAACCATTGCAGTCATGCAGTATCCCCATGGTCACGTGATCAAAATTCAGGTACATGGCAACCGGTACGTATTTATGATGATTGCAGAGTCCCAGGGTCATGTGGTCACTATTGTGACCTTCCAACAAGCACATTCAATGGGAGAAGCTGGATTCGCTTTGATGGATGCATGATTCACTTAATAACTGCAATGATTTGCTTTAACCTCATGGCAAAAAATGTTGTAAAATAGGTTATACAATTCACTTAACAACTGCCTTGCTTAGCAATGGAAATTCTGGTGCCAATTGTGGTTGTAAGTTGATGCCTATCTGTAATAAACATTTACTTACTCGTAGAGTAAGGTCACTCCCCTTATTTGGAATATTTGGGAATATTTGGAAGTCACTGTTCAATCCTAAAGATGCTACATTTATTCAACATACGTGAAATGGCTTTTCATCCTAAATGATCAAAAGAATAATTTATTTCCAAAACAAAAGGCATTCAAAATTTGTTCCTTTCTGTTGGGAAATTCATACCGCACCAAATATATCTCTGGATTAAGAGGCTTTGCCATAGTGAAAAATTAATCTGGATGGGCAAATAGGATATTGCATATGGGGTTAAATGTAAAGGCTTTTGCACCAGGTTCTTCAGCTCAAGTAGAGCAATGGCCCCGTACAGCACTGCACTGGACAATTGTTTCATGGAGTACAAAATCACAGTGATCTGGCTAATGGGCAGAAGAGGAGAAAGATTCAGTTTAAAGCAGAGTTTTTCAACTCTGGGCAATGATGTGTTGACGTCATCTCCCAGAATTCTCCCAGAATTCCCCAGCCAGCATGGCTGAAGTTGAAGTCTATACATCTTAAACATCTTTAAACACTGATTTAAAGCCTTCTGCCTATCACTGACAGTGAGTTTGCATAGTTTTTGATACATACAGTAGTTCATTTGTTTAAGAGCCGAGTTGGTGCAGTGGTTAAATGCAGCACTGCAGGCTACTGCTAGTTCAGCAGTTCAGCTGTTCAAATCTCACCGGCTCAAGGTTGACTCAGCCTTCCATCCTTCCGAGGTGGGTAAAATGAGGAACCAGATTGTTGGGGGCAATATGCTGAACTCTGTAAACCGCTTAGAGAGGGCTGTAAAGCACTATGAAGCGGTATATAAGTCTAAGTGCTATTGCTATTGCTATTATTTCCCTTTTAAATTTACCATGCTAGAACTCTCCAAATATACAATCTTCTATTGAGACCATCCCCAAAGTTTATTGTTGCTTCAAATATTGCCCTGCCAAAAGTTGAAGGGAAGTAAGAGTCACCCTCTTCTGGTGGCAGCTCTTGCTGACCTTTAAAAAGCTGAAGCAAATCATATTTAGGCATGGTCAATACTTGGCTGGAATTTCTCCAAGCATACTATACTATAAGTGTTTTAATAGTTATAAACCAATTTTATATATAAAACACTTAACATACATAGCACATAAAAATCCTCCAAGGAATTCCAGGGATGTAGACTAGACTAAGAAATCAAAAACCTTTGGTAAGAAAATAACAACAAATCACTTTGTGGTAAGGCGAAGCACTCAAGAGCCCTAGAAGTCCTATAGTTGCATCGCTATCCTGCCTCACCTGCAGACTCAATTAAAGCTCATAGCTTTTCAGTAGAAAAGGTGAGCTTTAGTAATAGAAGAATCTGTCACCAAAGAATGGTGTAGGATAGGGTGAGTGTGATTTCTAGAGCCACTCCACCTTACCTGTATTGTCCACATTTTGATTTCTCCTGCTGTGGTTTCCAGGTCTGTTTTGAAGATTATTTTCTGCATTCACCCTTTGGAAGTGAGTCTGACATCTGCCAGACCTTGCTGTTTTTTGCAAGACTTGTCTCTGAAATTTAAAAGTACAGGTGCAGAAAAAAAAACTAGCATGTGGATTTCGGATATTCAAATATGTTGGATTTTTGCCTTCTTACAAGGGTTGAGAAGCTGACTGGACTGGCCCAAAGTCACCCAGGCAGATTTCATGGCCATAAAGTGTGAATAGAACTCCTCATCTCCTGCTCTAACAGATTAAGTAAGTTGGAAGGTCCCTTGTAGGTAATCTAGTCCAACCCCCTGCTCAAGCAGGAGACCCTACACCATTTCTGACAAATGGCAGTCCAATCTCTTCTTGAAAATCTCAAGTGATGAAGTTCCCACAACTTCCGAGGGCAAGCTGTTCCATTGGTTGATTGTTCTCACTGTCAGAAAGTTCCTCCTTATTTCTAGGTTGAATCACTCCTTGATCAATTTCCATCCATTATTCCTTGTCTGTCCTTCAGGTGCTTTGGAGAATAGCTTGACCCCCTCCTCTTTGTGGCAACCCCTCAAATATTGGAGCCCCTCAAATATTGGAACACTGCTATCATGTTTCCCCTGGTCCTTCTCTTCGCTAGACTGTCCATGCCCAGTTCCTGCAGCCGTTCTTCATATGTTTTAGTCTCTAGTCCCCTGATCATCCTGGTTGCTCTGCTCTGCACTTTTTTCTAAAGTCTCCATATCTTTTTTATAGTGTGGTGACAAAAACTGGATGCAATACTCCAGGTGTGGTCTAACTAAGGCTTTATAAAGTGGTATTAGTACATCCCTTGATCTAGATTGTACCCCTCTGTTAATGCAACTTAGGATTCCGTTGGCTTTTTTGGCTGCCGCTGCACACTGCTGGCTCATGTTTAGCTGGTTGTCCACTAGGACTCCAAGATTCCTCTCACAGTCACTGCTATTAAGCCCGGTTTCACCCAGCTTATATGTATACTTTTGGGTTTTTTTACCTATGTGTAGGACTTTACTTTTTTCTACATTGAATTTCACTTTGTTAGATAGGGCCCAGCGCTCAAGTCTGTCAAGATCCGTCTTGAGCCTACCTCTAGGGTGTTAGCTATTCCTGCCAGTTTAGTGTCATCTGCAAATTTGATAAGTTCCCCTTCTATTCTCTCATCTAAGTCTTTTATAAAGATATTGAAGAGTACTGGTTGTAAGACGGAGCCTTGTGGTACCTCACTGCTTACTTCTCTCCATGTGGACTTATACCCATTGAGGACTACTCATTGAGTTCGGTTTGCTAGCCAGTTGTGGATCCATCTGGTGGTGAGGTTGTCTATCTCACTTTTCTCTAGTTTACGAAGAAGTAGGTTATGGTTTACTTTGTCGAATGCCTTGCTGAAGTCTAGGT
This sequence comes from Diadophis punctatus similis, assembly GCA_023053685.1. Taxonomy (NCBI): domain Eukaryota; kingdom Metazoa; phylum Chordata; class Lepidosauria; order Squamata; family Dipsadidae; genus Diadophis; species Diadophis punctatus. The sequence goes on along the minus strand of JALIGW010000028.1, from coordinate 3,029,774 downwards.
ATATGTCCACAGTGTTTCGCTGGTCTACTAGTTTAGTCACAGTGTTGAAGAATGAAATGAGATTGGTTTGGTATGATCTGTTTTTAACAAACCCGTGCTGGCTGCTAGTTATTACTTTACTCGTTTCTAGGTGTTGACAGATCTGTTTTTTAATTATCTTTTCCAGTATCTTCCCAGGTATTGATGTTAGGCTGATTGGTCTGTAGTTTCCTGGGTCCGTTTTTCTTTCCTTTTTTGAAGATGGGAACCACATCAGTTCTTTTCCAGTCCTCTGGTAGTTCCCCAATGTTCCAGGATTTTTGAAAGATGTGGTGCAGTGGTTCTGAGATGACATCTGCCAGCTCCTTTAGTACTCTGGGGTGTAATCCATCCGGTCCTGGTGATTTGTATTCTAGCCTGGTGCCTTAACCACCAAACTGTCTCTCTATAAGTTTAATAAATAATTGTTCCCTGTTCACAACAATGTGACATCACAGCTACTAGTTTTTTAGCTGGTGTTGGCCTTCTTATACTTCAAGTTCTTCCAAAGAACCTAGGATATCATAATGTATGGGATTAATATTTCTGCAGATCCTTGCAGTGTGACCTTTGGAATTGATGAATGGAAATGTTATCAATGCACAGACTTTCTAAGTTTTGCCTAAGTTTTTTGGGTATGGCATCCAGTGTGCCGATAACCATGGCCACTTTATGCATTAATCTTTCAGATTTGATTTTAAGATCTTGATACTTTGTGATCTTCTCCAATTTTTTGGAGCAGATGTTAAAGTGAATCATTTCATTTTGGTGACTGTGATATATTGTTCTTTATAATCATTTTGTGTGATCTTCTTCCACAAGCTGAATATATGATCTACCATTTCTTCTGCTTCTTTGCATAATCTGCACTGAATCATTTGATGAATTGTCAATTCTTGCCTCCATTGCATTAGTTCAGTTAGCTTGCTTTTGCACAGCAAAAATCAAGCCTTCAGTTTCTTTTTTTTTAATGTTCCAGTTATAAATCATTGCAAGGTTTTATCTTTATTCATTTTCCACTCAATATTTTGTAGAAGATGATTACATTTTTTCCTTGCCAGAATTCAGTTTCTGTTTTTATTATATTATTTTGATGTTCCCTTTTTGTTTCCTGTACATTTAGTAAGTTCTGATTTTTAACTTGCATCAATTGTTGTTCTTGGCTGTCTTTTGCATAATCAGCAGTGCATGCTTTTCTTCTTCCATAGCTTTTTTGATCTGAAGTAAACGTCTGCCTCCATTTCTGTACAATTGTCAATATCACTAGGTGGTTGTAATGCAATAATCATGCATTTTCTTGTTTCTTGGGCCAAACTGTACAGTTCAGCTTCAGTCCCTTGAGTGTACAGGTAGACCTCTACTTATGGCTGGTTACTTACCATCCAGTCAAAGTTACTGTGGACCCTCCCAAAAATATTTATGACCCGATTCCAAAGTTCTGACAGTTGTTTCCCCCCATATAGTCACTGACTACATTTCAGGTATTCGGCAACTGGCCTGCATTTACAGCTGCTGCTTGCAGTGTCTCATGGTTATGGAACCACAATTTAGTTTTTGCCAAAAAATAGCATTTATTTCTAATGCTCAGAAAAAAAAACACCCCATAGTGAACAATGGCTCTGATTAATAACCACCACAAAAATGGTCATAAAATTGAGTCAGTTATATAGGTGACTATCACAACCTACGACTATAATGGGCAGGTTATAATGGCAGTCAAGAACTACATGTATTCTTTACTAATCACATTTTAAACTTCTCCATGCTTGATATTATCCAAATTATTGCGTCCGGGGGACGAAGAATTGACAGGAGTCAGGAGTGTTGAAACTCAAGCCTTTATTAAGGCAACAACAGAGAAAGCAGAACAACAGGAGAACGCTAGGAAGCCGTAGGTGCTGAAAATCTCCTCAGCCGCGTCTGACAGCTCTATTTAAGAGGGCTGTCAAATGCGGCAGCCAATCAGGGGGCTGAGCGCTCCCGCTCAGCACCCCGCTCCAATCGGCGGTGACTCCTGCTGTTGCTAGCGTGCAGGGAGGACGTAACACCCCTCCCCACCCGGAAAGAACAAACGTAGTTGCCCAGATACGCTGGGCGCCTGCACAACCTTGTAGAACGGCGCAGCTCTGCTGGGCTGCCGGGAACCCCCGGCGGAACTTCTGCTGAAGCCGGGGAAACTTCAGGCGGTGACGGTGAGCTCGGGGACAATGCTGGACCAGCAACAGAGGGCACTGCAGCGGCCGGTGAGTGCTCTTGCGGCTCCGCGAGGTCGGCGAACCCAGCGGCTGGGCTGGGCAAAGGCGAGGCTATTGCGACCGGAGCTGGAGAGATGGTTTCTGGGCTGGTGTCTGCCGGCCGTCGCCCCCTTAGCTGGTCAACATGCTTCCTCCAGATGCGGCCATCCGACAATCTGACCCTGTAAGAACTGGGGCCAGTTACCTCAGTGACCAGGCCTGGTAGCCAGCGCGGTTCTCCCCCATAATTTTGGGCATATATGGTATCTCCCACTGCAAAACTCCGGCCCCTGGCGTGTAGGACAGGGGTTTCCCCAGAAGCAAACCCGGGGTGCATTCTATCAAGGTCAGTGCGAAGGCGGCGGCCCATAAGCTGGGCTGCGGTTTGTCGCAGGACAGGGAATTGAGTGCTGAGCTAGAAGGTACGTTGCTACCCTGTCCTGCCAGTTTGTGGCACTTAACCTGCTTAGTGCCTCTTTAGCTGACCTAACTGCCCTTTCTGCCCGGCCATTACTCGCCGGGTGCCAAGGGGCAGTCAAGGCCTGGCAAATTCCATGGGAGGCCAAAAATTGCTGGAACATACTGGAGGTGAACTGGGGACCGTTGTCAGACACCACGACGTCTGGGTAACCTTGAGTTGCGAACAGCCTCATCAATGTGCGGCTGAGGGACTCAGAGGTGGTGCTTGTCATTAGTTCCAACTCCACCCATCCGGAATATGCATCCACAACCACCAAGAACTGGTGGCCATGGTAGGGGCCTGCAAAATCCAGGTGGATTCTGGACCAAGGCCCTTTTGGAGCCTCCCAAGACCTTGGGGCTGCAGTGGGCAGGGCAGGCCTAGACAGCTGGCATGGTTGGCATAAGGAGACCCACTTTTCTATTTCCTGGTCCATGCCAGGCCACCACACGTAACTCCTTCCCAGAGCCTTCATTCGCACTACCCCCGGGTGGCTGGCATGCAAGCGTTGAAGAATTTGCTTATGCAAGGCAGGGGGAGCCACAACTCTATGCCCCCAGAGGAGGCAGCCCTGTTGGGTGGAGAGTTCTAGGCGGCGGTAATAGTATGGTAAGAAGGGTTGTTCTAGCTGCCCCCCAGGCCACCCTCTCAAAACCCAGTCGAGTACTTGGCTCAGGATGGGGTCACGGCTCATATGGGTGGCTATGTCAGATGCCTGAATGGGGGGTCCTAGGTCCTCAATTAGGAGGACCTCAGAGGCAGGGGCTGGATCGATGATGGCTGCAGGAAGGGGGCAGCGGCTAAGGGCATCGGCATTGGCCATGGCTTTCCCTGGTCTGTAATGCAGGGAGTAAGAGTAGGTGGTCAAGAACTCCATCCAGCGAGACATTCTGGGCGAAAGGTACTGGGGGGTTTGGCGGTCACCAGATAGGAGCCCAAGTAGTGGCTTGTGGTCAGTGAATAACTGGAAGGAACGCCCATACAGGTAGTCATGAAAACGCTTGATGGAAGATACCAGGGCGAGCGCCTCCCTGTCGGTCTGGCTGTACTTGTGTTCTGTGGAGGACAGGGTCCTTGAAAAATAAGCTATTGGAGCCTCACAGCCATTGGGAAGAACGTGAGCAAGTACTGCTCCTATGCCAAAGGGGGAGGCATCTGCTGCCAGGGAGAGTGGTAGGTCTTGGTGGTATTGAACCAAGACTGCATCTGACACGAGGAGGGCTTTGACCTCCTCAAAAGCGGCCTGAGCCTCAGGGCCCCAATGCCAAGGTCTGTTGGCATCTAACAATCTGTGAAGGGGTTCAGCAAAGGTGGCCTTATGAGGAAAGAAAATGTTATAGAAGTTTAAGAGGCCTAAAAAGGATTGGAGTTCCGACCTACTAGTTGGGGTCGGGGCCTGCTTAATGGCTGCCACTTTAGAGGGGGTGGGGTGTATGCCTGCTCCATCAATTAGGTATCCCAGAAACTCCACACTAGGCACCCTGATTTGACACTTGCTGCGCTTCAGTTTAAGGCCTGCCAGGCGAAATTTGATGAGAACGGCTCTTACTCTGGAGTAGAGCTCCTGTTGGCTATTGGCGGAGATGATAATGTCATCGAAGTATGGGATGACCCCTGGCAGGCCGAAAAGGAGGCGTTCCATTAGGTTTTGGAAGAGGCCGGGGGCAACACTCACGCCAAACTAGAGGCGGCGGCATTTAAAAGCACCCCGGTGGGTGACAATTGTTTGTGCTTCCGCGGTGGAGTCATCCACTGGGAGCTGCTGATAAGCCTGAGCCATGTCCAGCTTGGCAAAAGTCGTGCCCCGGCCTAGGGAATGGAGCAAGTGCTGCACCACAGGAATTGGATATGGGTGAGGTTGTAGGGCGTTGTTGAGCGTGCTTTTGTAATCCCCACACAGCCGGATAGACCCATCTGGTCTTAAGGGGATGACCACAGGTGTCTCCCATTTCGCATGGTCAGTTGGCTCTAGGACGCCCTGGGCTAGCAACTTGTCAATTTCCGCATCCACCTTAGGCCTCAGGGCAAAAGGAACGCGTCTTGGCTTAAGGCGGATGGGGGCAACCTGTGGATCCAGGTTGAGGGAGATGGGGTTGCCCAAATAGGTGCCTAGTTTGTTGTCAAATACATCTGCAAATTCAAGGAATAGAGGGCAATTGTCATGCGCTGCGAGGGCATGAACACCTGTGAGGGAGAGGCCAAGGGAGTCAAACCATTCTAGGCCCAGGAGTGAGGGCAGTGAGCCTGACACTACCACAAGGGGTAGGTTGCCTGTGAAGGAGCCCTTCTCAACTAGGACCTTGGTCTCCCCTAAAATGGGAATGGGGTTCCCTTGGTAGTCCCTCAACCTGATGGAAGAAGGGGTCAGGCATGTCTTTGTCAGTGAAGGCACCAGTCTTTGCAAGGTGTCCCAGGAAACTATGCTTTTGGTTGAGCCAGTGTCTACTTCCATTAAACAAGGGGACCCCTCAATCTTTAGCTCCAGCCAAACCGCCCCCCCCCAGCAATTAGACAAACCTCCTCAGGCAGAACCTCAGCGGTTTGCCTGACAGGAAAATAGTCAGCAGGAGGCTTTTGGGGGTGAGCAGGGAAAGGCGGCGGTGCTGAAGGGACAGCGGCATCCCCCATCGAGCGGCAGACTTTCGCGAGGTGTCCGAACTTTCCGCAGCGGCGGCAGGTCGCAGCTCGGAATCGGCAGGAACTGCGGGGGTGAGGCTCTCCACAGCTGGCACACAAGTTGAAGTTGGCTTGGCGTGGTTGTCGTTGTTGCGGCTGCAGTTGTAGTTGTTGCTGCGGCCATCTGCGCTGGGCAGGGGCTCCAAGGCGGTGAACCGAAGTGGCTGAGGCTGAGGCTGGTTGGTCGAAAGGACCAATGTCCTCATGGTGGACGGCGAGGTACTGCTGAGTCTGATGTGTGGCTGGCTGGAAACGGTGGATTTCGGCAGCAGAAAGGGTAGACATTTCTGCTGCCCGTGCCTCGTCCAAAGCGACTGGCAATGTTAACTCAGTGCGGGCGAGGAGGCGACGCTGCAGCCTAATGTCCCTCACCCCACATACAAGTTGTTGCAGCAGGACATCATCAAGGTTGGGGAACTCGCAGTCTAAAGCAGCCTCTCGGAGGGCAGTCATGTAATGATTGATAGCCTCCCCCTCCCGTTGCAAACGCTGCTGGAACGCGAACCTGCGGGCGATGCGAGATGGCGTGGGGGAGTAATGATTTTTAAGCTTACTCAGGAGTTCCTCCCACGGCACGTTGTAAACGATTTGCGGGGCCACCAGGGCTCTGGCTGTAGCGAACATCTGGTGGCCACAGGCATTCAGGAAGCAGGCACGTTGCCGGTTGCTTGGAAGCTCCGTGAGGTTGTTCGCCTGCAGGTAGCACTCGAAGCGCTCCATGTACGCGGCCCAGGTCTCGGACTCAGGGCAGAAAACCTCAAAGGTGGTCAGATCTTTGCCAATTCGAGCCATGGCTGACGGAGGTGCTGGCGGCAACCGCACAGAGACTCGTCGGCTCGAAGGAGGGGAGAAGCACTATTCTCTCCTGCTTGGGGTCAGTAGCGTGACCGCTAAAATCCCACCCTCGTCGCCACTTATTACGTCCGGGGGACGAAGAATTGACAGGAGTCAGGAGTGTTGAAACTCAAGCCTTTATTAAGGCAACAACAGAGAAAGCAGAACAACAGGAGAACGCTAGGAAGCCGTAGGCGCCGAAAATCTCCTCAGCCGCGTCTGACAGCTCTATTTAAGAGGGCTGTCAAACACGGCAGCCAATCAGGGGGCTGAGCACTCCCGCTCAGCGCCCCGCTCCAATCGGCGGTGACTGCTGCTGTTGCTAGCGTGCAGGGAGGACGTAACACAAATGTAAAATTTCAAAATATTTATAGCCTTCATCTTGATGGCTACTGATAATTTGGCCATTCAGCATTTCATTTCCATTACTGTTTGTGATTTTTACCCTGCTTTTGTTGAATGGGTAATCCCTACATGGACACAAGAGGGAGAAGTCTGGTTCTTCCCCACCCTTGAATGCAATGAATTTTATCTGATCTTATCAGGTGCAAACTGTCTTTGAGAAGATTCTGTGTATAGGCTCGAGCCTATGCATAGCTAATTGAATTCTTGGTGTGAGGATCTGGTTGTTGACACCTGACAGCTTTTTGCTATTGTAGCACATTTCTCTAGGACACATTCCATTGCTATATCTGTACCAGTAGTGGGTTCGAAAACCTGTTGCTACCAGTTTGCAAGCGCGCGCGCGATGCACAGAACAGTCCCAGGCAGGTGGGCGGAGCCTCCCATTGGCGCCGCTACCGGTTCACAGAACCGGGCCAAACCGGGAGTAACCCACTGTTGCTCTGTACTAAAAATTCTTATGGTATTTATCACTGACTGGATTTCAATTTTTGATTTTCCATAAAGCTTCAAATCATTCACATAAAGCAAATGTGAGATTTTTATTAACATATTTTGCTAATTGATAGCAGAAAAAACCCATTTTTTAATTCATACTCACTGAAAGTGGGATTGTGGCAATAATGAATATTAAGGGTGATAATGAGTCACCCTGAAGATGCCTCTCTTAATATTGGCTATTTAACATTTACTATTAGACCCTTTAATGTTTATTATTAATATGGCTGGTCACACAATTAGCCAGATGTTTAGACTGGATTTGGCATTTTTATCCAGATATCGAGTCCTTTTTAAGGATCTGGGATAGGCAGATATTTTTGTTTGATGGTGTTAAAGGTGTTAACTTGGAAGGCAGGAGTAGCCTTCCAAGTTAAGCTTACAAAGTGCAATTGACTGATGTTGATTTTGTCAATGCTGATGGTGTTCAAGTGATGCTGCAAATGATTTGGGTGTTGCACCCAAGGCACCTATCACTATTGGTACTATCTTTACTTTCTTTTGCCACAGTCATGCTACTTCTATTTGCAGGTTGCATTTTGTGATTTTCTCCTCTCCTCCCTTCCTTTCTCCTTTCCCTTCCCTTCCCTTTCCTCACATATAAATAAATTAACATGTTTTAAACTTTGACTTAAAGGGGGGAAATTTTCTCTACATTTCAGACATTGACAAAATGTATTGACAGGAAGTTTCATCCTCAGGACACTGTGCCAAAAAGAGTCTGCCCCAGTATTGAAATCTAAAAAAAAATCCTACCAGTTCTGCGGGCGTGGCTTGGTGGGTGTGGCTTGGTGAGTTCATGTGACTGGGTGGACGTGGCTATGTAGTCATGTGACTGGGGGATCAAAAGACACAAACTCACTTTAACAATGTCCTGCTGGAGCAGGGTTGGACTAGATGACCTCCAGGTCCCTTCCAGCCCTGGATTATTCTCTAAAGCTGCATCTAGTGCCAGGTTTGTAGTCTTCCTTCCTCTCATTTTTCCCTCCCTCCCTCCCTCCCTCCCTCTCTCTCTCTCCCTCCCTCCCTCCCTCCCTCCCTTCCTCTCTTCCTTCCTTCCTTTCTTTCTTTCTTTCCACCCCCACTTCCCATTTTTGGCCTAGCAGGCTTCAGGGAAGCCTGCTGGGAGCAAAAATAGACCCCTACCCCCCGTTTTTGGCCTCCCCCCATTTTTGGCCTAGCAGGCTTCAGAAAAGCCTGCTGGGAGCAAAAACGGACCCCCTCACCCTCCGTTTTTGGCCTGCACCCCCCCATTTTTGGCCTAGCAGGCTTCAGGGGAAAAAAGTTTTGAAGATCAGCTGTGCAATGCACAACCGTCAGACCTTTTTTTGTTTTTACTTGTTTTTAGTATTTTTTACTTCCGGTTCTGCAAACCAGTAGCATTTTTTACTACTGGTTCAGCAGAACCGGCCCGAACTGGTAGCATTTCACCACGGTCTGCCCCCTTGTAATCAACTTTAGGCCACTCTTCCATAGTGTTTGACATTCTTCCAGTACTTTTCAATTGTTGCAACTGCAGCTGCCAGAATTACTAGCCAGCATGAAAGGCTGCTTTAAACAAGGGCAATATTCAGACAAGTTATGTACCACTGCAGCTCAAGTTAATAACAACAGAAATGAATTTGAGGTGAGGATAAGGGGTATATTTTAATACCTCTCATGCTATTTTGCAGGTATGTAATAATATTAGCTAAGTCCTGGTCGTATAGCAGCAAGAAAGAGAGACTTGTAGAGGTGCAGAAAATTATTTGTTTTCAACTGCAAAACCTTACAATGGTGCCACCTGTAGGTTTAAATTTATAATCACAGCAATGCGTAATTCAGCCTTCCAGTTTTCAGGGCAAGGGACTCAAAGCATAGTTGATAAGAGTTGATATCACAAATGCAGGTGGCTTGCTTGCAAACAGTTAATTCACCAGGTGAAATGAAGCAGTTTCCCTTTCAGTCTTGTGAATTTGATGCTCTTCTGTAATTTAATTAAGACTGTGAAGGAGGAAGCAGGCAGCCTGTAGCAATTATGAGCTGTGTGATTCCAGATCACACATGGACCCTTTTGTTCAAGTAAGCAATTTTTTTATAGAACAGTGCCTATATCCTTTGCATACCTACTGTTTCTTTCTCTGACTGCCTTGTTCCAGAGCACTCCTGTGGCATTTCTATGCATGGTTTGAGGATAATAAAATTAAACATATGGTGCCAGCACTGAGATCCAGATGATCATAAAAAAATGATACCTACACAGGTATTATAAAGTTAATGTAGACTTTAAAAATCATTATATGTGGAATGCCACAATATGAATAGGGAATACATGCAAACCAGAGGTGGGTTCCTGCCTCTGATTGCCAGTGCGGTTAATAGCTGTTGTTCGGCGCAGAGCCGAAGACGCTGCTGCCGTTCGCGGAGCGGGAGCTTTCCCCGGGCACTTTCCCCGCCCGCATGGATGCCGCCAATTGCATTCTTTTGCCCTCTGCGCATGCGGAACGCTTTGCACATGTGCAGAGGGCAAAAGAACGCAATTGGCGGCATCCATGCGGGCGGGGAAAGCGCCCGGGGAAAGCTCCCGCTCCGCGAACGGCAGCAGTGTCTTCGGCTCTGCGCCGAACAACAGCTATTAACCGCACTGGCAGGATCCCACCTCTGATGCAAACC
>JALIGW010000028.1:2822500-3015000 GCA_023053685.1 Diadophis punctatus similis | reverse complement strand
ATTATTTGGTGTTAGGTTGTGACACCCCTGTGCATGTGTATCAATGAACCTACAATAAACAGAACTTGAAATCCACAATGGAAACTGCTGCAAAGGAACAGCAAAGTTTCTCCAGAAGTAATCCTGCTCTAGTCCAAAATCAACAAAGGAAATGTGAATTTGAGTTAATAAGCATAACTACAAGAGAAATGAGAGAAAACAAGCTCTGTTCCCTGTGCATCACATCAGTGTGGTATGACAAGAGACTCTGATGGGCCAAGTTAATCTTGAAAGTATCCTCAGGTTGAGGCTATTCAGTATAAGTCTGTCTTAAAAATACCGTAAGTAAGATGTCCCTCAGTATCCTCATAGCAGACTGAGCAGGCAAATAGGTCACCTGTATTTCCACTTAAATTACAGTAGTTATATCTCTATTTGCAATTCTACATAAGACTTTAGGTGCGAGTTATATGCCCTTGTTTTTATCTGTATGTTGTGGTCACCAGTTCAAGACTTCTCCCCAACTCTCAGTTTGGAGTTGAATTTAGATTCTGAGTCCCCAGAAATACATCATCATCATCATCATTATCATCACCACACCACCACCACAATAACTACTACTACTACTACTACTACTTGGAACGGCTTTACTTGGAACTGCTTCCATCCTGCGACGATCTCTGTAACACTGTCAAACATCCAGATTTGCCTAACCCAGGTCCTTGGTAAGGACTCGATAGGTAGACAAAAATGCCAAACCCAGTCTGAACATCTGGCTGACTGATAATAATAATAATAATAATAATAATAATAATAATAATAATAATAATAATAATAATAATAATAATAATAATAATAATAATAATAATTATAATTATAATTATAATTATAATTATAATTATAATTATAATTATAATTATAATTATAATTATAATTATAATTATAATTATAATAATAATTATTATAATAATAATCCCTGATCCTGCCTTTTGCCATCAACAGGCAGTTAGATTCCTTCCCCCCCCATCCCTGATCCTGCCTTTTGCCATCAACAGGCAGTTAGATTGCTTCCCCCCCATCCCTGATCCTGCCTTTTGCCATCAACAGGCAGTTAGATTGCTTCCCCCCATCCCTGATCCTGCCTTTTGCCATCAACAGGCAGTTAGATTGCTTCCCCCCCCCATTTCCGCTGTTGCCGGTCCCAAGCCCGGATGAGAAAGGAGGAGGGTTGGGGTCAGGTTGGCAACCTGGCCTCATAAAAAAAACTCGCCAACCCATATAACATGGTGAAAGAAATGAAGAAAAATTCTATACCGCATCGGTCGTCATGCGTGTTAACAAGGGCCGCGGCGGATGTTGAGGTCCCTGGACATCCGTCGACAAGTGGGCTACAAGTGGACCAGCCAACAAAACGACAAAAGTATAGTGCAGATGAAAATCGTGCCATAATGGCCTGTTATTACAACTCAGAGCCAGAAAGAAGAGGTTATTTGAAGCGAATGCATGAACTTTGGAAACAACAATATCCAGATTCAAATGTTAGCGAACAACGACTAGCAGATCAAAGGCGATTTATTATACGAAATAATGTGTTCAGTGAAATTGAACTTGAGAAAATTCAGACAAATTGCCAAATTAAAAAAATAACACCACCAGTGGAAACAACAGAAACTCACAAAACAACTGAAGACATCACACTGGAGCTTCCAACAGAAGAAACTGTTAGTGGAGAAGTAATAGCACCACTACCAGAACCAGTCATGATTGAACCAATTGATGAACTAACTGAAAAACAAAAGGAATTGAAGGACAAAATCATGGAGCATGTACTGTCTAATGAGGAAAGGCAACGTTTACCATCATTAAAAACTGTGCCTAACAAAAACTTGGCACCTATAATGAGAATGGTTAATGCAGTACTTTCAACAATTGAATCGGCATCCATCTTAGAAACAAATCAGTTAATGTACAGTGCAGCTGCAATAGTCACTAATGAACTAGGTTTTAAAAACAAAGCACCTAGTCGCAAGGCAGAAAAAGCATCAAAACCAAAGTGGAAAATTCGACTGGAACAAAAAATAAAAAAACTCAGAACAGATGCTAGCAATTTAAAAAATATGAATGAACAACGGCTAAAAAATAGCAAGATCATGGATCAATTAGCCAGAAGATACAGGCTTGATACAAGGAAAATTGAAGAAGCACTTGAAATTGTAAAACAGCAAATAACAGCAATAGCCAGAAAAATTGAAAGATATGATGCAAGAATCATTCAGTACAAGCAAAATCAGCAATTTCGATCAGATCAAAGACGTTTCTACCAAAGCCTCAATGCAAATGACAATTTCAAAAGTGAAAAACCAGAAAAGCAAGCCACAGTTGAATTCTGGAAAGAACTGTGGGAAAATGCAAAGGATTACAATAAGGAAGCAAAGTGGATACAAGACTTTGAGAAAAGTGTTGGCAAGAAGCAAATGCAAGTATTAGAAATAACAACTGAGATGGTCAAAAATCGAGTAAAAAAAGTAAAGAACTGGACATCACCTGGAAATGACCAATTACATGGTTTCTGGCTCAAATATCTGACCAGTTTGCATGCAATATTGGCCAAGCAACTGAACGAAATGCTACAAAATGGTCAAATTGATGAATGGTTGACAACTGGAAAAACATACTTGATTCAGAAAGATGCAACTAAAGGAACAACACCTGGAAACTACAGACCAATAACATGCTTGCCAACAACCTTCAAATTACTCACCGGGATAATTGCAGATAACATAATGGATTATTTGGAAACAAATAACATCTTGCCAGTAGAGCAAAAAGGCAACAAAAGAAGGAGCAGGGGCACAAAAGATCAGCTCCTAATTGACAAAATGATACTAGAAAACTGTAAGAACAGAAAAACGAACTTGAATATGGTCTGGATTGATTACAAAAAGGCGTACGACTCACTGCCACACAGCTGGATCATCAAATGCTTAGAAACTATTGGCATCTGCAAAAATATTACATCATTCACTGAAAAAGCGATGAAACAATGGAGAACTGTGTTGGCAGTAAGGAATGATAACTATGGAATGGTTAATATCAAGAGAGGAATTTTTCAGGGAGATTCACTTTCACCCCTCCTCTTCATCATCGCAATGATCCCACTATCAGTAATCTTAAAAAAAATGAAACTTGGATACCAAATAGCCAAAGACGCTGAAAAAATTTCACATTTATTGTATATGGATGATTTGAAACTGTATGGAAAGTCAGAAATAGAAATCCAATCACTGACCAACACAGTCCTAATATTCAGCACAGATATCTCAATGCAGTTTGGCATGGAAAAATGTGCCACTGTATCTATGAAAAGGGGCAAAATCACTACATGTGACGGAATTGAAATGCCCAATGGCCAATTAATTAAATGCAATCAAAATGAAGCCTATAAATATCTGGGCATTCTGCAGTTGGATAACATCAGACATGGAGAAGTGAAAACTATCATTAGAAGAGAGTACACCAACAGAGTTAGGAAAATTTTGAAATCTAAATTAAATGGTGGAAACACCATCAAGGCCATGAATACCTGGGCAATACCAGTCATAAGATACACGGCTGGTATAATTAACTGGACACAAGCTGATTTGGACATTTTGGACCGAAACACCAGAAAACTAATGACAATGCACTACAGTTTACATCCACGTAGTGACACTGATAGACTTTACCTGCCCAGAAAATCAGGTGGCAGAGGACTACTACAAGTAAAGCAAACAGTTGAAGAAGAAAAGCATGCATTGGCGGATTATTTAAAAGAAAGTCAAGAACATCTATTAATTGAAGTAAAGAACAAAAATCTACTGAAGGTCCAACAGACGAAACAAGAATACAGAAAAAATGTGATAAAATCAAGAATGGAGAGTTGGCAAAATAAAGCATTACATGGCCAATTTCTGGAAAAAATAAAAGACAAAGTGGACAGTGAAAAAACTTGGTTATGGTTAACATCTGGTACTTTAAAGAAAGAAACAGAATCATTGATCCTGGCCGCACAAGAACAGGCAATTCGTACAAATGCCATAAAGGCCAAAATTGATAAATCTTCAAATGATGCTAAATGCAGATTATGCAAGGAAGCTGATGAAACTGTAGCCCATGTGCTCAGCTGCTGCAAGAAAATCGCACAGACTGATTACAAATTACGACACAACTCTGTTGCACAAATGATCCACTGGAATTTATGCAAAAATTATAACATCCATACTGCTACAAACTGGTGGGAACACAAGCCTGAAAAAGTCACTGAAAATCAGATGGTCAAGATCTTGTGGGATTTTCGTATACAAACAGACAAGGTACTGGCGCATAATACACCAGACATCACGTTGGTCGAGAACAACAAGGTGACTATAATTGACATTGCAATACCAGGAGATAGCAAGGTCGATGAAAAGGAACACGAAAAAATTGCAAAATACCAGGACTTAAAAATTGAAATCCAACGATTATGGCACAAACCAGCAGTGGTAATTCCAGTAGTGATTGGAACACTGGGTGCTATCCCAAAAGCACTGGAATTACATTTAAAACAGCTCAAAATTGACAAAATCACCATCAGTCAAATGCAGAAAGCCGCACTGCTCGGTTCCGCACATATACTTCGAAAATACATTACGACTTCCTAGGCCCCTGGGTGGGGCTCGACTAGTAATCAATGCCAAATCCGGCGAAACAACTGGCCGCTGTGATACAATTGTATAATAATAATAATAATAATAATAATAATAATAATTTGCCACCAACAGGCAGTTAGGCTGCTTTCCTCCCCCCCCCCCATTCCTGATCCTGCCTTCTGCCACCAAACAGGCAAGTAGGCTGCCATGGCTGGGCCTAGACAGCTATTCTGTGTGGTTCCTATGGTTATGGGATTACCATCTTTGGATCAGTAGTGATTTAACCACCGTGAACCAACCCAGGCACCTACCATCAGTAATGATGAGACGAAATCAACAAAATTCCACATTGGGTCAGTTGTCACCCGGGTCAACAAGAATCACGTCAGATGCCATGGCTCCTGGACATCTGTCAAAAAAGGGGCTACAGGGCTCAGTTGTTACTGCCAGGGAACCAGGATGTGCAATTGCAAAGTGACTGGAACCAAAACGCAAAACTTGGACAACCGAAGAAAATCGAGAAATCATCAAATATTACTACCAGGCAGAAACAACAGCCAGGGAATTGCAAAAAAGAATGATGCAACTGTGGAAGGAAAAACACCCGGAAAGTGATGTAACTGAACAAAGATTAATGGATCAAAGACGCTTCATCATCCGTAATAAAGTTTTCACAGATGTGGAAATACATCTAGAAATATTGGCTAAAAAGAAAACAACAAGTAATGATGAACAAGCTGAAGAAACTGCTCCAACACATGAACAAACTGACCAGCCAGTGGAAGAAACCAACATAGAGAATGAAGATCCTCCTGTGCAACAACTCGAAAATGTGGAGCTAAGTGATCTAGCAAAAATGCTGAAAGAAAAGATTAAAAACCACATCAAAGAAAACATAGAAAGAAAAAGACTACCTACCATTCGCAAAGTGCATAGCAAACGAGTGAAAGATCTGTTAAGTGCCGTGAACAACATTTTAACTTCCATCCCATCCAGCACACTATATGAAACCAACCAACTAATGTATAGCACAGCCGCCATTATAACTGCAGAACTAGGTTATAAAATGCCAAAAAAGAAACCCACTGGAACACCAAAGTGGAAAATTCAACTTGAAAATAAAATAAAAAAACTACGAGAGGATGTCAGCAATTTAAAGTACTTGAAAGAAGGAAAACTAAAGAACAAAAAGCTGAAAAATAGTTTGCACAAAAAATGCAACCTGGAGGAAAAAACAATAACGGAAATCATGGAAGAAATAAAACAATGTGTAATAGCAATAGCAAAGAAAATTGAAAGATACGAAGGACGAATAAAACAATATCATGAAAATGTCCAGTTCAGAAGAAACCAACACCTCTTCTACTGATTCCTTGATGAAAATCGAGTCCAAACTAATGTTCACCCATGTAAAGAAAAAGCTTTGAACTTTTGGAAAGAACTGTGGGAAAACCCAGTGGAATACAACAAAACTGCCTTCTGGGTCAAAGATATTCAACAACAAACAACACGAAACAAAATGGAAAATATTATAATAACAACTGACATGGTCGCAAAACAAACAAAGAAGGTCAAGAACTGGAGTGGACCTGGGCTGGACGAATTGCATGGATACTGGCTAAAACACCTGACCAGCCTCCATCATCGCATGGCCACTCAATTTGATAAAATGCTTCAAAATGCAACAAGCAAAGAATGGTTAACAGCTGGCCGAACATACTTGATAATGAAAGATCCAGAAAAGGGCACAGGACCAAGCAACTATCGCCCAATTACTTGTCTGCCAACAACGTTCGAATTTTTTCCAAGAATACTGGCAAATTCAGTATTCAATCATCTGATGGATGATTGATCCAGTAGAACAAAAAGGAAATTATAAAAAATCAAGAGGAACAAAAGATCAGCTGCTCATTGACAAAATGATACTAAAAAATGCAAAACAAAAAAAATGAATTTAAATATGGCGTGGATTGATTACAAGAAGGCATTTGACTTTTTACCCCACAGCTGGATTAATACCTGTCTGGAAAACTTTGGAATCAGCAAAAATATCTGTACATTTTTGAAAGTAAATATGCAAAAATGGAACACAGTTCTAACAGCAAATGGGGAGAACATTGGTGAAGTCAACATCAGACAAGGAATCTTCCAGGGGGACTCACTTTTACCACTATTGTTCAACATTGCATTAATTCCACTGACAATAATCCTACGAAACACAAAACTGGGATACCAAATCTCAAGCCAACATGGCAAGATAAACCATCTACTCTACATGGATGACTTAAAAATGTATGCAAAAGGCCCCACTGAACTTAAATCAATACTCAACACAGTTCAACTGTTCAGCAGTGACATCAAAATGAACTTTAGACTTGTGCTATATTATCCATGCAGCGAGGAAAAATGAAAAAAAAAAGAAGGAATAGAACTGGGAAATGGAAGCATAATGAAAGCATTAGCAAAGGATGACAGTTACAAATACCTAGGCATATTGGAAGCAGATAACATCTTGAATGGAAAAGTCAAAGAGTCAACACAAAAGGAATACACCAGTAGGGTCTGCAAAATATTAAAATCAAAGCTGAATGCTGGAAACATAATTAAAGCCATTAATACATGGGTAGTTCCAGTGATATGCTACTCAGCTGGAATCATCAACTGGACTTTGGCTGGAACTGGAACTGGAAAACTTGGACCAGAAAAAGCGCAAACTTTTGAATATGTACCATGCTTTACATCCACGAAGTGACAACGACAGCTTGTACCTGCCAAAAAAAAAATAGAAGGCAGAGGGCTATTGCAAATACATCAAACTGTAGAAGAAGAAAAATGAATGATTATGTGAACCAAAGTACAGAAAAATTGCTGCAGGCTGTGAAAACGGAGAACATTATAAAAACAACAGAAACAAAGGCAGAATATAAGGAAAAACAGCTGGATAACAGATTAAATAGATGGAAAACCAAAGCTTTGCATGGACAATACTTGAAAAACATTGAAGGAAAATGTGATGGCAACCTTACATGGGCATGGGTTTAAAATGGGAACCATCAAGAAAGAAATGGAAGGTTTAATACTTGCTGCTAAAGAACAAGCACTACAAACTAATCCATGAAAGCGAAGATACAAAAATCCACTGACAATCCAAACTGCCGACTTTGCAACGAGAAAGTTGAAACTGTTTCACACTTAATATGTGAGTGTAGAAAAATCGGGCAAACTGATTACAAAGTTAGACATGATCGAGTTGCTAAATTAGTCCACTGGTCATTATGTAAAAAATATGACATACCTGTATCCGAAAAGTCATGGGATCACAAATTGGAAAAAGTTATTGAAAATGAGATGGTGAAGATCTTGTGGGACTTTCGAATACAGACAGATCATCATTTGGAACACAACACGCCAGATATCACGGTTGTCGAGGGCCGAAGAGTACAGTTTATTGATATCGCCAGAGTCGAAGAAAAAGAACTGGAAAAAATCATGAAATATTGCGACCTGGCCATCGAAACTACGCAATTATGGATTAAACACGTAACAGTGATACCTATTGTCATCGGGGCACTTGGTACCATGTCCAAGAATTTTATAAAATACATCAACAAATTGCAGCTTCCTGTAATAACACCAGCGGAACTGCGAAAAACTGCACTATTCCTAACATCGTACATCTTAAGAAGGTACTTGGTTGATACCTGGGACACTGGCAGCAACCCGTATCAACCATTAGCACCAGTCAATGGTATTTGTGATGCATTTTTGAATGTTCAGTTGACTGAGTTTCATGTTTAATGAATAAAATAAATCATCATCATTGTCATCATCGTCATCGTCATCTATTTTCCTAAATCTATATCCCTTATTATTTTTTTCTCCATTAACAATATATAGCATTGGCACATACCCAGGATTCTTTTGTCTGGTAATTTCTAGTTTGTGGTTAGCACCCAGTATTTTAACTTTTTAACACAGATGCCTTCCAGCCTGCCACCACAGAGTGTTTTTATAGCCAGCAGCTTATAGTTTAACTGCATAATTTTAATCTCACTTTTAATTCATATTATTCCTTAATAACCGTTTAATTTCCTGTTCATTCCCATGTCCTTCTTTTTTATTGACTATACCTTATTCATTTCCTGCGCCTTACGTTTGTCTATGATCATAATAGTTAGATTAGATGACTGTTTGATTTGATTTAACACAAGTTCCAGGATTTTCCCATTTGGAAACAAACTCTGAAGCTAAACTATGGCAAGTCTACTCTTAAAGGAAATACATATTTCTGTGAGTGTAAAGACAGCCCGTCCAGCATTAGACCTCAGCTGAACCTCAATCTATAAAACATAGACTCCAAAACTATCTCCATCTACCAATTTCCATTCATGACAGAGGATCAAGCTATTACTTTCCCACTATATTATATTCTTGCTATAATATGTCAGTGCGACAAGGAGTTTCATTCTAACTAGGTTCTATTATGATTTATGATACCATTTGATTATGACAACACTATCTCTATGTTTGAAATATCATACAAAATTTTGCTCCTTGGCTGAGACTTTGTCTTCACCCTGAAGCCATTTTCCCTCTCTCTACAGACAATAATAACCCCTGAAAATAGAGAGTTATAATAGTTATAACAGTAAACACAAGTTTTGTTGTTGTTAAAAAAAAAAGAAGAAACCAAACGATTTTTCTCAGCTTGATCAGACGAACCACAAACCATGTATGAGAAATGTAACCATATGTTTATCTTGTTTACAACTATAAATGTGCCAAACTGTACAAAAATGAAAATGAGAAAAGGAGCCAGTTTTCCTCAGGCTAATACACGCTCTCAATTATAGAAATAAATTGTAAGCATAATAAGTCATATATGGGTTGTTGTTTACACAATTGCTCATCTTTCTAGTTATCCGTCAGCTAGGAAATCACTGCTTTGAATCTCCTGTTCTCCTTCAGTTCAGTTTATCTGGCAGAGGCCTTGGTATATAACCCTTTTCCACCCAGAAAATATACATAGGAATACTGTCCTGTCAATGAGACAAGTGTGGAAGCTGATTTCTATGAGTTTTGTACTATAATTCAGAAGATTCAGTCATGTGCTTTCATAGGTAGGTTATGAAAAATTGTGTGCCTCAAACATTTTGTGACTCACTTGCTGTATTTCATGAAGGTATTAAAATGTCAGTCAAAATAACAATAGATGCATTCTTTTTCTTATTAAGCACATTTGTTCCTCACATTATAATAATAATAATAACAGAGTTGGAAGGGACTCTGGAGGTCTTCTAGTCCAACCCCGTGCTTAGGCAGGAAACCCTACATTGATGGTGCAGAGGCAAAAACATGTAGACTCAATCCTTCCTTCCTTCCTTCCTTCCTTCCTTCCTTCCTTCCTTCCTTCCTTCCTTCCTTCCTTCCCATCAAATTACCACAGAGACAGTTTATTCTTGCTAGTGCCTGGACTAATCACATGCAGAGGTGTTTTCGAAAGCAGTCTACTGGTTACCCACTCTTGCTATGCAAGCAAAGCTTTTCTGGTGTTTTTTTGTTTTTTGATCAAAAGATCTGCAAGAATAGGAGAAAAGGCACAAAATCACAAGAGTCTAAGTCTGGATTTTCTATTGCAGGATAATTGTTCCTTAGCTGTATCATTGTGCCAGAATCATTAAAATGGAAAATACTTTGACATTTTTATTAAATTGACCTGGTGATACATATGCGGTAGTTTAAGTATGAGGAGAGTGAAAAACGGAATGCTAGTAACATTACCCATTTATATGAATTTTAGATGGAACAAGATATTTTGTGAAACATAAAAAGGAGGGCAGGGCTCCAAGCAGAGTAGAAAGATCTAGAGTAAAGTACCAAGGCACAAATATTCAAAAAATTGTGGACCTATTCAAGATTTTGGGTATGATAAAAAAGAAGGGGGAAGTAAAGCTAATCAAGAGGAAGCTACAACATCTTACATGAGAAAAATGACTGAGACACATGCTGAATTGAAATAGTTTCCACAAGGTATTTATAACTACTAGGAGATGTTGAAAACCATGTAGAAAATGAATACAATGAAGAAGAATTCTTCAACCACAACATAGATGAATAAAGCTATTTTTCAAGATATTCACAGTGATCCCATAGTTTGCAATGGTGGAAGTACAGATTTTCTCAACCCTGCAATTCTATTAGTTATTCCAATGAAAGTAAAAGTGGAAGATCCTGAGATGGTCACTTCACTAACTTTATATACAAATTAATAATCTAGTAATGTTTCATCTTATTATTGTTCCTAAAGCATCAGTTACCAATAGGAGTATGTCACTTCATGAAATTATCATCTACTGTAAGTAATTCCAAATGTCTCTCTCCCAAATGGTTTTTCAAGTTTTTATCAAAATATGCAATTCCATGTTGTACACTTAGCATTTTTGTCTAGTTCAACTTCAATATTCTAAATTACAGTTATTCCAGTGAAGCCTGCAGATGGTTGTATAAAAAGTATTTGAGATTCCATGCTTTTTAAATTCATAGGGAATATTTAAAACCAGGAACAGTGGGATATTCACTGGTTTCCTACATGTCTCACAACATTTTATAAGCATTTCTTATCTTAGGTTGGGGATCAATATGAGGCAGTGGAGCAGAATCTGAAGAGAGTTTCTCCACTCTCTTCATTTTTATTTATTTGTTTGTTTGTTTGTTTGTTTATTTGTCAAGCTTAACAGATATAAGTATAAACATGATTATGAATACAGGCAATGGATACAAATAAATGGGGACAGTAGGACAGGGACGGTAGGCACATTGGTGCACTTATGCACGCCCCTTACAGACCTCTTAGGAATGGGTTGAGGTCAACAGTAGACAGTCTAAAGTTAAAGTGATGGGGGTTTGGGGATGAAACCACAGAGTCAGGTAGTGCATTCCAGGCATTGATCACTCTGTTGCTAATGTCGTATTTTCTACAATCGAGTTTGGAACGGTTTACCTTAAGTTTGTACCTATTGTGTGCTCGTGTGTTGTTGTGGTTGAAGTTGAAGTAGTCATTGACAGGTAGGACATTGTAGCAGATAATTTTGTGTACTATGCTTAGGTCAGACCAAAGGCGGAGTAGTTCTAAGTTGTCTAAGCCCAAAATTTCCAGCCTGGTGGCATAAGGTATTTTGTTGTGAACAGAGGAATGGAGAACTCTTCTCGTGAAATATCTCTGGACTCTCTCAATTGTATTTATGTCTGATATGCAGTGCGGGTTCCAGACAGATGAGCTGTATTCAAGAATTGGTCTAGCAAATGTTTTGTATGCTCTAGTCAACCCTGACAAGACTGAGTGGCTGTGGATATTGCCCCCCAGGGATTATGTCGACTGTCCCTCCTTGGTTCTTGGGGGAGAAAAATTGACTCCCTCAGAAATGGTTCACAATTTGGGTTCTCCTAGACCCACAACTAAAATTGGAGCAACATCTTTCAGCTGTGGCTAGGGGGACCTTTGCACAGATCCGTCTTGTGCACCAATTGCGACCCTACCTGGAGAGGGAGGCTTTGCTCACAGTCACTCATGCCCTTGTCACCTCACGGCTGGACTACTGTAATGTGCTCTACATGGGGTTACCCTCAAAGAGCATCCGGAGATTGCAATTGGTACAGAATGCAGCTGCGCTAGCTATGGTGGGTGTGCCGAGATACACCCACGTAACACCCATTCTCCGCCAGCTGCATTGGTTGCCTATTAGTCTCTGGTCGCAATTTAAGGTGTTGGTTTTGACCTTTAAAGCCCTACATGGCTCAGGGCCAGATTACCTTCAGGACCGCATCCTACCACATACCTTCCTACGACCAGTTAGGTCCCACAGAGTGGGCCTCCTCCAGGTCCCATCAGCCAAACAATGTCGGTTGGCAGGTCCATGGGGGAGAGCCTTCTCTGTGGGAGCCCCATCTCTCTGGAACCAACTCCCACCAGAGATCCGGACTATCCCCACTCTACTGGCCTTCCGCAAAGCCGTAAAAACATGGCTCTTCCGGCAGGCAGGGTGAAGGTCGGATTCCCCCATGAATGAATGTTCTTTTTAAAATTACGAAATGTTTTTAAATTTTATGTATGATATATATTGTTCTTACTCCTGTTGTATGCCGCCCTGAGTCCTACGGGATTGGGTGGCCTATAAGAACTTTTAATTAAATTAAATTAATAGTACAATATTGCCAGAGAAGAAGCTACGCAAGATTAGGTTAACAACTCTTAATGCCTTTTTGGCAATGTTGTTACAGTGAGCTCTGGCAGTTAGATCATTAGAGATGAGTACTCCAAGGTCCTTGACAGAATGAGGGTCATTTACGAGGTCGTGTCCGCCCAGCTTGTATTTGGTGTTCTGATTTTTTTTTGCCAATGTGTAAGACAGAACATTTGTTGGTTGAGATTTGGAGTTGCCAATTGTTTGACCATTCTGACACATAGACAAGGTCTTTTTGTAGGGCAGCAGTATTGTCTGTGGTGTTAAATAGTTTTACATCATTGGCGAAGACAACGCAGTTGCTTATAATATGATCGCAAAGATCATTTGTGTAAAGTATAAAGAATGTGGGTCCTAAAACGCTGCCTTGGGGACACCGCTGTTAACTGGTGCAGGGTTTGATAAGGCGCTCCCTATTTTGACTACTTGTTGTCTGTTTGACATGAATGCAGTTATCCACTTACAGTATATAGGCTTCTGGAAATGCCATAAGATTTTAGTTTTAGAAGTAGTTTGTTGTGTACCACTGAATCAAAGGCTTTATAGAAATCTATGTAAATTGTGTCTATTGCTTTGCCTTGGTTGAGTTGTGTAGTCCATATGTTTTTGCAGTGTAGGAGTTGCAGATTACAGGGCAAATTTTTTCTGAAACCAAATTATTTGTTAGAGAGTAGGTTGTTTGTCTCTAAGCAGAGGGTAATGGATTGGTTTACAATTGATTCCATGATTTTGCAGGTGACACAACACAATGAGATTGGTCTCTAGTTTTCAACTAGGCTGGGGTCTCCTTTTTTGAAGATAGGGATGACTGTGGCTAGTGACCATAGGTTGGGAAAGAAGCTGGTCATAAAAGATTTTCATAGATTATGCTTAGAGATTCTGCTATGGCAGTGGAAAGCTTTTTAAAGAAGTAGGCACATAATCCATCAGGTCCAATAGATAGAGATGGTTTTAGGCTGTGTAGTGCCTTTTTGATGTTATCTTCTGTAAAATCGATATGTAGTAGATCATTGCAATTAGTTGTGGTATGACTAGGAAATGTGGGGCATGAGCTGTTGCAGTTTACAAAGACTGAACCGAAGAATGTGTTAAAGAGATTGGCTTTAACGGCTTCATCATTACAGTCTTTACCATTAGGTCCTTTTAAGGGTGGGCTGGATCTCGAGTCCTTAAGTTTGTTGTTTACAAAATTATAGAAGGCACAGGTGGATTTCGTGTGTAGAAGGTTTTCCTCTTGTTTGCTGTGGTAATTGGTGCATTCAATCTTTATCTGGCGGCATAAGGTTTTGTAGCAGCTTTTAAAATAAGCTATGTATCCAGTTTTGTTTTTTCACCAGAGATTTTTTTTATTGAACTTTCCTAATTGTTATGGGTAATTTGCTTTTTCTGGTTTGGGGGGTTATTAGTGGTACATATAGTTTAATGACTCTTTTGACTTAGAGCAAAAAAATGTTATAATGGTCTTTGGCAGTATTACAGCCAGTGAATAGAATTTGCCAATCAAGAGATGAGAGGTCGGTGTCTATGAGATTGTAGTTGGCTTTTTAAAAGTTATAATTGGGATCCCATCATTATGATAATCTTTGTAATTTCTTGTATCACTCCACCTCTTTCCCCCTGCCCAATTATTTTCTTTTCTTTCTAAATCGTTCTAGTTTCAAAGTGATCCAAGGAAGAAATGTTTGCCAGGGCTAGAAGTTAAGGCAACTAAAAGTCTTTCCATTCATTCCTCTGAAGGATCTGGCAATCCTTTCTTTTAATTGCATTTGCCTTAACTGAATTAAGTCTGCTGTTTCTACCAGCGGATGAAGAAATGAAAATTCTTAATAGGGTGTCTATGATTTGTTGAAATCTTTATATACTGTCTGGCATTCTCAGTCCACAGAAACAAGGAAACATTAGTGTTAAATACCTTGCCAATAAAATTTCCCCTTGGCTTTTGAATACTGTATGCTAGAATAGAAGACAAACAGTGCCTGAATCATAATTGCCAAAGGGAGCAGGGAAGTTGGAAGATATATATTTTAGTAGGGAAACTGCTCCTAGTTCCATTAGGTGAACTGGAAGGAATCACTGCTGATTTCGTTTCAATGTTGCTTTGAAAAGAACCAGTATACGCCACTAGCTAGGAGAAGTTGCCAACTGTTTTAAACAAGCTAAATAGCTAAGCAAACAAAAGCTACTTTGAATAAGAGACCTTTCCTCTTTCCACTGACGTCTTTGGACAATCCATTCCTGCAGTTTACATTTGACTAGCCAAACCTGGATTGGCTATCAACTTATCTGTATGTCTAATTCTTATTGGGTTATGCATTTTTCCTGCACACATTTTTCTATAGGGTACACAGAGAATGAACAGTATATGGAATAAATGTTAAGAGTAGCATATTATATAATATGCTCAGTAACTCAGTGGCTTAATGGCTCTGGGGATGATCTTTGCTCCAGCGGTTGAGTCCTACCCTGCATGGCAGGGGTGGGTTCCACTTACCTCCCCTACCAGTTTGCATCACGTCACGCCACGCAAATGACCCTCTGCGCATGCGCAGAAGCCTTTGCACATGTGCAGAGGGTTCTTTGCCGGCCGCGGCGACCGGAGAACTGGTTCGGGGTTGGACAGCCAGCCATTGCTGCCGGTTTGGCGAGCGGGTGGAAATTTCCACCACGGGTACATGAGAATCGGTCCAAACCAGCAGCAACCCACCACTGCTGCATGGTACGGTGAACTCCTGTCACTCACCTCAGCTTCTGCCCACCCAGCAGTTTGAAAACATGTTATTTGTAAGTAGATAAATAGGTACCACTCCAATGGGGAGATGAGCCAATGCTTTGTGCAGACAGTTAGAATCTTGCTGGCACTGGACCTTCCCAGTTGTGATATCTGTTTGCAAAGCAGCTCCAGTGGAGGGAGAGGGCTCTGAATGACGTTGCAGGAAAGCTGCTTATCTTTTTTTCTGGTGCAGAGCTAGCTCACCCCTTGTGGTATGCAAATCCTCATTCAGCCATGAACCATGGTGGATGACATTGGCCAGACTTTCATCTTGTCTTACACCACAGAATTAAATTACAGAAATTAGCTTATGTACATTTGTTTTCTATTTTATTTATTTATTTTATTTGTCAAAATGTGTACAAGATAGCAGGTATGGTATAAACATAAACAAAAACAAAGTAGGTATAGGTAAATTTGGACAATAGGCAGTAAGACAGGGACAGTAGGCACGATGGTGCGCTTATGCACGCCCCTTACAGATCTCTTAGGAATGGGGTGAGGTCAACTGTAGACAGTCTAAGATTAAAATTTTTGGGGTTTGGGGAAGAAACCACAGAGTCAAGTAGTGCATTCCAGGCATTGATTACTCTGTTACTGAAATCATATTTTCTGCAGTCGAATTTCAAGTAGTTTACATTGAGTTTGAATCTATTGTGTGCTCGTGTGTTGTTGCAGTTGAAGCTGAAGTATTCATTGGGACATAGGACATTGTGACAGATGATTTTATGAACTACATTTAGATCAAATTGAAAGCAACGTAGCTCTAAGTTATCTAAGCCCAAAATTTCAAGTCTGGTAGAATAAGGTATTCTGTTGCGAGAAGAGGAGTGGAGGACTCTTCTTGTGAAATATTTCTGGACTCTCTCAATTGTATTAATGTCCGATATGCAGTGCGGGTTCCAGACAGGTGAGCTGTATTCGAGGATTGGTCTGGCAAATGTTATCTTGTTTTCCTAAAAGAAAAGCAAAAGTAGTCTTCCTCAAGTTGAGATTGGACACATGGACACATCTCTGCTGTTTCCTTGGTAACAATACAGAAATAGACTTGTTATTTTTCTTATTTTTCGATATTTTTTTCAACTTCTCAATTCTTGATCATTTCTCATCCAAGAAATCTATTATCATAAAAGGATATAATCCAAATAATTTGTCAAGCTGCTAATATTTATGTATTGAAGTGTTTGTTTTATTACCAGCTGGTTTCCACAGCATCACTTTTGTCATGACCTTAACATTAGAGGTCATTAAACAGGCTCACAAAATTCTGGAACTCGCAAACTAAAATTGTAACTATTACCTAATCAACACATTTCACTCAATAATAGGTGAGCCTAATGTATGTAAGGTATTCACATTTACAGATTAACAGAGTTGGAAGGGACCTTACAGGTCATCTAGTCCAACCCCCTGCCCAAGCAGGAGACCCTACATCTGCCTCTACCTAGGTTTGAACTCACAACCTCCTGATTATGAGGCAAGAGCTCTATCGCTAGGCCACAGCAGCTGGTAATTTAGGGAGATGAATGAAGGCAAATATATGTGTCTCAGGATAATGTTTCAGAATCCAGTCTGGGTCAGTTATTGGCACCAGAGGTTTAGTCTTCCAAGCTTTCGGACTCGTGCTGGAGCCCATCTTCAGGATCTTTCACCTATTCTATGCATAGTATTTATGTAGTGCCTGGTTGTATGTGGCTTTTTAGTTGTTGACTGGGGTGTTGATGGCCAGTTATTAAGTCATTTATTTATTTATTTATTTGTGAGATTTATATACTGCCTCACAGTGCAAGCACTCTCTAAGCGGTTTACACCAGTAAGCAATGTATATTTACATTGCCCCCAACAATCTGGGTCCTCATTTTACCTACCTCAGAAGGATGGAAGGCTGAGTCAACCTTGAGCCGGTGAGATTTGAACCACTGACCTGTGGATCACAGTCAGCTAAAGTGGCCTGCAGTACTGCCTCTAACCGTTGCGCCCCTTCAGCTCTTTGATTGTTGTTTCCTTGTTCTGCCAAGTCCTCAGCTCCTAAGCACCTGATAAGCTGGTGGTAAATCAGCACTCCTGTTGACTGACAAGGAGCCCACAGAGGTTGCTTTCTTGTAAGGAGCAGAAAATTGCCTTCCACCATACAAACTATCAGCCCCGTCTCCATGGGCCACTCCAACATATGGTGAGAGACATCTCAGTGTCATCCTCTGGCTAGGTCTGAGACTTAGGAGAGAATGCAGAGAAGAGCAACAAAAATGATTATTGGGGTGGAGACTAAAACATATGAAAAACGGTAACAGAATTGGGTATGTCTAATCTAATGAAAGGAGGATTGGGGTGACATGATAGCACTGTTCCAATTTTTGAGGGGCTCCTACAAAGACAATGGGGTCAAACTATTTT
The DNA here is from genome assembly GCA_023053685.1 of Diadophis punctatus similis. Classification (NCBI taxonomy): domain Eukaryota; kingdom Metazoa; phylum Chordata; class Lepidosauria; order Squamata; family Dipsadidae; genus Diadophis; species Diadophis punctatus. The sequence continues at coordinate 2,996,947 of JALIGW010000028.1, read as the reverse complement.
CCAAAGCACCAAAAGGCAAGACAAGAAACACTAGTTGGAAACGAACAAAACAGAAAAGCAACCTTGAACTAAGAAGAAATTTCCTAACAGTGAGAGTAATCAACCAATGGAATAGCTTGCCTTCAGAAATTATGGGTGCTCCATCATTGGAGGCTTTCAAAAGGAGACTGGACAACCATTTGATATAGGGTCTCCTGCTTGAGCATGGGGTTGGACTAGAAGACCTCTGGGGGCCTTTCCAACTCTATTATTCTATATTCTGTGTTCTAATTTAATAAATCCCCATGGGAAGTTTTCCTCAAAAAATATCCTTCCTTTAGCTTCCATCACAGAACAGCGTGAGATTATGTCTCAGAAAGTGAGCTAGAAATTATGTCTATACTTGCCCTAGGTTTTGTCATATATACTATAGTGTAAGCTAAATTCTAAAATAAATTTATCATTGTAAGAGCAAACAATATCTCAAACCTTGGGGGGGGGGAGGGAAAGGAAAGTCTTAGTCCACCTAGTTTGCCCTTTGGAGAAAAAAGCAATATATTTACTTAGATTTTCAATATTTTTGAATTTATATGTTCAGAGATACTGGTGAAACAATATCAATTTTACTACAGATCAAGTTAATACAGAATACCAAAAAAGAAGCAGATAGCCAGAATCTGTAAAGACGAAGTAAGGAAAGCAAAGGCCCAGAATGAACAAAGACTTGCAAAAAAAAAGTCAAAGATAATAAGACAAGTTACTTCCAACACATAAATAACAAGAAAATAATCAAGGAAACAGTTGGCCCACTAAAGAGAGAAGATGGCAAGGAAGTAACAGGCAACAGAGAGAAAGCAGAGCTGCTTAACTCATTCTTTGCATCGGTCTTCACACAAAAAGAAACTATAGCCCAACCTACCAGAAATATAACTGCAAGAAACAGACTGGAAACTAAAGTTAAAATAAGCAAAAAAAAAAAAAAACCCCAGTAAGAGAACACCTGTCTGAACTTGATGAATACAAATCACCAGGACTGGACGGATTACACCCCAGAGTACTAAATGAGCTGGCAGATGTCATCTCAGAACCACTGCACCACATCTTTCAAAAATCCTGGAATACCGGGGAATTACCAGAGGACTGGAAAAGAGCTGATGTGGTTCGCATCTTCAAAAAAGGAAAAAAAACTGACCCATGAAACTACAGACCAATCAGCCGAACATCAATACCTGGGAAGATACTGGAAAAGATTATAAAAAAACAGATCTGTCAACACCTAGAAACGAATAAAGTAATAACTAGCAGCCAGCACGGGTTTGTTAAAAACAGATCATGCCAAACCAATCTCATTTCATTCTTAAACACTGTGACTAAACTAGTAGACCAGTGAAACACTGTGGACATAATATACCTAGACTTCAGCAAGGCATTCAACAAAGTAGACCATAACCTACTTCTTCATAAACTAGAGAAAAGTGGGATAGACAACCTCAACACCAGATGGATCAACAACTGGCTGGTAAACCGTACTCAACGAGTAGTCCTTAATGGATCTAAGTCCACATGGAGAGAAGTAAACAGTGGTGTACCACAAGGCTCCGTCTTACGCCCAGTACTCTTCAATATCTTTATAAAAGACTTAGATGAGGGAATAGAAGGGGAACTTGCAGATGACACTAAACTGGCAGGAATAGCTAACACCCTAGTAGATAGGCTCAAGATCCAGACGGATCTTGACAGACTTGAGCGCTGGGCCCTTTCTAACAAAATGAAATTCAATGTAGGAAAAAGTAAAGTCCTACCCATAGGTTAAAAAAAACCAAAAGTATACATATAAGCTGGGTGAAACCGGGCTTAATAGCAGTGACTGTGAGAGGGATCTTGGAGTCCTAGTGGACAACCAGCTAAATATGAGCCAGCAGTGTGCAGTGGCAGCCAAAAAAGCTAATGCAATCCTAAATTGCATTAACAGAGGGATACAATCTAGATCAAGGGAGGTACTACTACCACTCTATAAAGTCTTAGTTAGACCACACCTGGAGTATTGCATCCAGTTTTAGTCACCACATTACAAAAAAGATATTGAGACTCTAGAAAAAGTGCAGAGCAGAGCAACCAGGATGATCAGGGGACTGGAGACTAAAACACATGAAGAATGGTTGCAGGAACTGGGCATGGACAGTCTAGTGAAGAGAAGGACCAGGGGAGATGTGATAGCAGTGTTCCAATATTTGAGGGGATGCCACAAAGAGCTGTCAAGCTATTCTCCAAAGCACCCAAAGGACAGACAAGTAATAATGGATGGAAATTGATCAAGGAGATTCAACCTAGAAACAAGGAGGAACTTTCTGACAGTGAGAACAATCAACCAATGGAACAACTTGCCCTCGGAAGTTGTGGGAACTTCATCACTTGAGACTTTCAAGAAGAGATTGGACTGCAATTTGTCAGAAATGGTGTAGGGTCTCCTGCTTGAGCAGGGGGTTGGACTAGATGACCTACAAGGTCCCTTCCAACTCTGTTAATCTGTAAAGCTTTTCTTCTCTAAAACACACACAGAGAACATATAGCCCTTCAACACTTTTCAGCAACCCCATTCAGCTATGTTGGATAATGAAACATGGTGAGAATTACAGCTCTACAGTCTTTGGAAAGAGCATTATTTGGTCACCCTTACTTATAATCACGGCAGGTAAGTTTACTGCTACAGATACATACATTTGTGTCTATATGTATCGGTAGTTATCATTAATTTTTTTCAACCCTCCTAACTCTGTTTACAATATATTAGCCCCTCGTAAAACAAAACAAAACCAGACCAAAGCCATCAGAAGCAAGCCTTGACAAAATCTTGTTTTATAAACTCTTGAGAAACACTGACGTAGACTGCAGACCTATTCACAATGTCTTCCTCTTTGTAAATGATTTGCTTCCCTTCTCTTCCTGTGTAAATAAACAGAAACGTGTCTGTATATTTGGTGTTTCTCTGTTCCCACCCCCACCCCTTTGGTCATGATAATCAAGGACTATTACAGCAATAGATCTTATCTGCAGAATAGCAGTCCCTCTGCACCTTCAGTTCAGATTTTTGTTTATGCTTGGTTGCAATTGTGGCTGTTTTTGATAGTTTTAGGTCAGCCATGACAGACTATGGGTGACACTAAATAAACAAGCTTGGAGACTGAGACCAGTCAGGAAGGAATGAAACTGGTGCTCACAGTCTGAATTCCCTTCATTAATCAACATTTTTAAAACATATTTATTTAAAGTGTGCTAAGAGACCTGGCTAAGTATGTTGTACTTAGAGTAAGTTGCAACAATCTCAGAATATTTCAGTAGATAAGATATAGGGACAAGTCTGACAAATAGTGATGTGTCTTTTTTTACTGATCAAACAAAAGACTATAGTCAAAAATAGGGTTTTCATTGTTTGCTTTATTAAAATATCTGGAAGAATTAACATCTACAAGAAGACATACATGGAGGTAACTAAGCAGTATTTACTAAATCATAGACATGTTTAATCTTCTAATAAAAGAAATAACCTAATACAAAATAGCTCAATATAACCAACATATAAACTCGTCTTCTTATAAATTTAAGAGTTGTAGTAGCTTTTCAGCTCACCTACAAAAAGAAATCTCTAAATATCTGATAGTGAAGGTGACTGCAGATTAATCAGCACTTTTGGACACAACTTGCCTCATCTGTTTGTCTTGAATAATTTTTATTCAATTTAGTTTGACTATTAGGTATGATCTAAGAACAATATTACTGATAGCAATAGCACTTAGACTTATATACCACTTCACAGTGCTTTGCAGCCCTCTCTAAGCAGTTTACAGAGTCAGCTTATTGCCCCCAACAATTTGGGTCCTCATTTTACTGACCTCGGAAGTATGGAAGGCTGAGTCAACCTTGAGACTGGTGAGATTCGAACTGCCAAATTGCAGGCAGCCAGTGGTCAGCAGAAGTAGCCTGCAGACCTGCATTTTAACCATTGCGCCACTGCGGCTCATACTGATGCATGGTATGATATTCCATTCTTTTTCAGAAATGCCTAAAACTGTTATGCCATAAATCATTATCTGTTGTCAGTCCTTCGTTGTCTCACAAACAGTTGTCTCCATACATGTATAGTATGCACGGCTGTTGCTGAAGTCACTAAAACACCACTGGCCCCTTTGAACATACGCCCACCACACATAAAAAGATTGTGTTCCCAGAAAGTTCTGCAAAGTCTGTATGATTTTTTTTTTTACCATGGCAAGCAGGCCGTTTCCATGGATGAAGTGCCATTTTGGCATCTTTTGAATATGCTATGTTATCTTGAGTCAGCATAAAATCTCTCTAACTTTCTCCTTGCACCATATCAGCTATGATGGAAAATCTATCAATATCAAAGAGAAAGTGGACCAAATAAATCTGTTTTTCATTGTTAACCCTCTAGAGGTAAACAAGATAATACTGTACATTTGTGTTTGGCCAGTTGTGATCGTTTTGAATTATTTTCAGATTTGGATCCTCCAAGGAACAGTGACCAATGCTGCATTTGAAGAGCATAAGAAGAATTTCTTTTTAGGGGTTGAAGAATGACAGTAACTTATGACCAGTGATGAGAGTAAACTCCATTCCATACAGATACAGGTTAGAGCATTTAATCCCACAAATTTAGTTGAGAGCTTCTTATTTCTATGTAATTTGTCTCCCCATGTATAAATGAGTATGAAAGCTTCAATTTTTCATGATGTGCACCATTAGTGTGCCATGCCATATGGTGAAGACTCACAAGCCAATGTTACTAAGAAGTGTGGGTTATAATAAGTAAGCACTATGTCACCATTTTCTTTGCTTATGCGAAGGCTTGTTCATGGTGGCCATCTTCTCCCATCTTGTAATAAAACATTCAAAGAATAGAGCATGGTATCTGCATTTAGCAGGAATCTGTTATAATAATTAATGATTTTTTTAAATGAGCATAGATCTGACACATCTTAGGACCTTGAGGCATTTACAACTTCTTGATTATTTTCTGCATAGTTGTGTAGATCTGGCGTAACAAAGAGATGACTGCAATATATGATGCTAGGTTTAAAGAGGTCAAATTTGTTGTCTCGTGCTAGTCCATCAATATTGTCCTGAGGTTTTGTAAATGCATTTAACTATTTTCTTCAGAGACCATGATGTAATCATTAGGAATCTGGACAAGCTCACAGCTCCCTGACAAAGTGCTGGTACAGATTTTGCACCCAAAATCTGTTTGTTATAACAATATAACTCTTTGGGAATGTTTATGGTGAGAAATACCTTAGAATTATCCATCTGTAAATAAAACTATTGTTAGGCCTATTTTGTTGAAATGAACTCCAGGGAGATTAAAATGTGCTTAATTCTGGGTAAAGTTTTTTTTTTATAATTCATAAAAAAATGGAAAAAGGTAACCATAAAATCATCATAGATTCTGCTGTTCCTTCTTTTTAGCTATTGAAACAACAGGTATGATCAACATTTGAAAAAAAAATCCCTCAACTTCCATCCAATTCAGTTAGTTTCCACGCATATTGACAGGAGTGTGACATTTTCTTGTAAAACAATTTTGCATTGGAATTGATTTGCTTCTGGTGTGAGCCATGTATTGTTGGTCTTATTTTTATTTATTTATTTATCAACTAAGGAAATTTCATTTTTATTGTATATTTTATTTATTTATTTATTTAGTCAACACGTGTACAAGATAACAGGTATGATATAAACATAAACAAAAGCAAAGTATGTACAGGTAAATTTAGACAATAGGACAGAAGGACAGGGACGGTAGGCACGATGGTGCGCTTATGCACAGCCTTTACAGACCTCTTAGGAATGGGGTGAGGTCAACTGTAGACAGTCTAAGGTTAAAGTTTTTGGGGTTTGGGGAAGAAACCACAGATGCAGGTTTGCTGGAAAAATCTAACCTGTTTCATGATCATGTTTTTATCCATAGCACTTAGTACCACACTCCTTTTAAAGTCATGGGTTGTTTATCTTTAACAAATGGTTCACTTTCCTAAGTGACAAGCACTCTGAATAGGCTCCCCTTTATAGCATGTTCTGTAAGTTTATCCTTTAAATATGCATTAAATTGGTCTGCCGCAATGGTAGTGCTGTTCACTTTGGCCTAGTCTTTTCCTCCTGACTGTTCTAATGTATCTCTATCAGACATTTCTATGTAAATACAGCCATTTCAAATGCTGCTTTAAATTTGTTTCTGTTAGAATTTGTTTTCATTCTTTTCTTTCAGAATTCTAAAGTTAACTGATCCTCAAGATGCCATTTAGCCCTTTACTAAATTTGCAAGCTTTTAAAGTTCAGTTCTGCATGCTGCAATGGATTTTCCCTCTTTCTGTTTGCATGAATGAAACTTGAAACGCTCTGCAATCAGCAAGGGTTTAGGTATCAACTGTCCTTTTATTAGTTTATTATTAAAGCTAACTTATGTAGGGTTTTGTTGGACAATTGAGCTTCTTAATAGCTATATGTGTTGTCACCCAACCCTTACTAAAATAAACCTTTTTTTTTTCAACAACTATCTTATGTGACTCAAAACAGTCTTCAGTTCTCTCTTTCCATAAGGTGCAGTTATGTGTGGCACACTTAAACACATTAGTAGGACAATTGCAGGAAAGCCAACTGTCCTACTGTGCTTTTTCCATTTGTTTTTACATATTGCAATGTTATTATTTTGTTCTTTTACCACCTTTCCTCTTGCTGTAGCTTGAGAAGTTTTTTGTTTTTTGTTTTAGTTTTCCTACTTTGTCACTTCTGCTGTGCCTTTTCTACCATCTAACAAGAATCAGGAAGAAGCTTTTCTTTCTATTTGTTTTAACTGAAACTTCTAAAAAAAATTAACTTCATTAAATCCTGCAAAAACTACTACATATTACTACAAAATAACTACAAAGAGCCGAGGTGGTGCAGCGGTTAGAGGCAGGTACTGCAGGCCACTTTAGCTGACACTGATCTGCAGGTCAGTGGTTCAAATCTCACTGGCTCAAGGTTGACTCAGCCTTCCATCCTTCCGAGGAAGGTAAAATGAGGACTCAGATTGTTGGGGGCAATATAAATATACATTGCTTACTGATGTAAACCGCTTAGAGAGTGCTTGCACTGTGAGATGGTATATAAATCTCACTAAATAAATGAATTAATCACTAAATAAATATGCAAGTGACCCAAGATAAACAAGCAATAATTCCAGATCATGGCATGTGCTTAATCGACCAATAACATATTATTTTACATTCTTGAAAAGAAGATATCTTTTTCTATAACATTTTTTTATAGAAATCCAAATAAATAGCTCAATCCATCTTCCTGATCACGAACACTATATCTTCTGTAGTCTGCAAAACTTTCTTACTGCCCCTAGCTATTTTATTTCTTATTTCTTTCTCTGGCCCTTACTTTCATTCTCCTTTTTCTCCTTTGGCTATACTAATTGTTGCAAAATATTTCTCATACCTGCACAACTTGAATCCAGGAAGTGGGGGAGGGGATGGAAACATGGAAAGCAAGTAAAATTACACAGTTTCTCCAATGTTTTTAAAAAGTAATATTTTCCTTGTACATTCATTGTGTTCCTTTTCCTCTTCTCTTCATCACCCATATCCTGATAGGTGTTCTGTACAATATAGAAGGCAACGTTGAATGGCATCAGATCTATAGGAAGATCTGAATCATTATTTTTGATTGATTGGTTTTAGATCAACCATCACTAAAGTCCCTAGGTGGTGTATATGAAACAATCACACAGCAGCTGTATGTGGAGTTGATTGGACTATGTTGCACCTAGTGAATAATGTATAGGTAGTCTGATCTACGTTAAAAAAAACTATTAGCATAACTCTATTTTATTATCAGAAAAATATTTTTGAAAATGTTCATATCTCCTTGGAGGCCACAAGCCAATGCAACCAAATCCTAGCCACCATGGCTGACACTGCTAGAGTTTAATTAGTTTCACATTTGCTTCTTATCCAGGTCCAATAAATATGCATGCCTTGGCACAGCTGTATCTCAGCATGTGCCTTGAAATTGAAAATGTTTCCTCTGAGGCTCTTGCAGTTTTGCCACCACTTCCTTTTGCCAGAAGCTGCATTAGTTAACAAATTGCTTGTCTGTTCATAATCACATTATAGGTAGATGTTTGCTAGTTGCTTGAAACTGTGAGGACAGGCAGAAAAAGTTTCTCAGTCACCTACTAAGTAGCAATAAAAGCTTTCTCAAATAGTTTAGTGCAGACTTACACAACATGGTACTTTCAGATGTGGAAGAGATCCGTTCATTCAGGCTTCAGCCACTATGTGCAATGAAGTTGAAACTGAACACATCTGGAGAACATCAGGTTAGGAAAGTTATGACAGAGCTACACATATGGGTATATCACAGTTCCTTTGAATGAGCAATAGGCAAATGTGCCGTATGAATTTTTTTTTCCATTGCCTAACTCACAAAAACAAATAGGCTATTCCCAACTTCTTCTCTTTTTCATATGAAACAGCACAATTGGTTTCTTCTCTTCTTTCTGCTTTTCTCAAATTCCAACATTTACTTCGCAGAAAGTTACTCTTTGCTTTTTTTTTCAGTATGCTTCAGCTCAAACTGCGAGGCTAAAGCAATCACTGTCTTCCAATCAACCGGGTATGACTTAGATAAGCCCATAGTTTGATTTGCTATAAAGTGTAGCAAGAAACTCACAAACTATAAATCTAATTTTGCAGCATGAGACAAATTATTTTGTCTTAGATGCTCATTAGGAGTCAATGGTTCCAAAGACTGTATTGCTGCCTAAAATGTGTTGCATCCTACTACCTCTCTTAAGAAGCTTTAAACTATGTTCATAATTAGTATAAAGTGTATTTGAATTACAGCTTTCTAAATTTGAGCAAACAGCTTCCTTGACTTGTTTATCTGCCTGCCTGCCTGCCTGCCTGTCCCACTCTGTCACACTTGTCCACACCAGCGTGAGTGCCTGGCAAATGTAAAACAAATAACCTGTACAATTACAACAATCCAGTCAGCAGTTACCCCTATCAGAAAACAATAATCAGCTTCAATATTAGCTGACAGGTGTGTTGACTTTCTCAATGACAAACTTGCTGGTCTTTTCATAATGGCCATTGAACTCTACACTGACACAAACTCTGTGTCAAATGTAAGAAGATGGCATGTGGAAAGATTACCATGGAGAACTTTGTGTGTAGTCATCTGTAACACCCACAGAAAGAGCTGCTGCCTCACAGGTTATAATTAACGTTCCATCCATCACTGTTCAGTGTATGCATTTTAAACACAGTTTCTTTGGGCACATTGGTGAAGACAGTAATTAACTTATTTTGGTCAAAAGGCTTATTCTAGAAGAAAAAGTTAGAAAGGATCTGAACTTCTATCTTAGTGTACAATTCATTAAAAAATGCACATCCCCATTCCCAATAGTCAACCCTAGTTCAGTTCAAAAATTACTCTGGAAGAAATAATCAGCTATTTTCTTGTTAGAATGTATTAAGTCCCAATGTGAACAGCTATTCTATTATTCTTGAACTTGCCAAAGGCTGAGAAGAAAAAAGCAGAAGCAATTTGCACTGTGCAAGAAAGAAATCCTCAGTATTATTATATATTTGCTTTCATTTGTATCTTGCCTTTCCATTCTAGATTCACATACCAACTCACAATAAAGTTTATGGTAGAAGTGAAATCAAAATTCAGGGCGATACTGTAGGCAGCAGAAAGTTGCCCTCATAGAGTGAAAGACTGGAAGATTATTTCTAAAGCCCTCTAGAATACCCTAACTTTGGTCCCATATTTCTGACATGGCGCAGTTTCACTCCCACTAATAAGTGCTTAAGGGATGCCCTTAATTGATCCATAGTGTGTAGGATCTGCTAACTTTGCACCACACCAGGCTAGAAACTGAGAGTTCATGAAGGTCAAAGCCACCTGGTTGACTTTAGGCCAACCATTTTCTCTCAACCCTAGAAAAGAGGTAATGACAAACCATTTCTGAAAAAACTGTCAACAAAAATGCAGGGACTAGTCCACTGTGTTGGAATCAACACAGATTCGAAGGCATAAGCCCACCCGCCTTCTGCCACCGCAGTTATCGAAGAGAATATAATAAGCAGTCAAGTATACCTTGACAAAGCATTCTTTTAACCCTATATTTTGATTCAATGGTTACCTGCAAGTCAATTTCTTGTGGGACTACAATTTAATTAGAGGCTGGAAAAGATCTGTTTCTTTTTCATGACTGAACTCTTTAAACAATGTACACACCACAGAAGTGCCATAAATTGTACCAAGTGCTTATAGGGACATTGTGGGATTGGAAGTGAGATCTAGTAGTTCAAAAAGATAATGAGTTAGGAGTCAGAGGGCCAAGGAGCCAAGGTGCCAAGATATCAGATTTCATCAGTATGCTGATGATAGCCAATTACATATCTCAACCCAAGCTGACCAAATGACACTGTTGAAGTCCTGACCTGGTGCTTTGAGGCTTGCAGTTCTAAGTGAGAAGGAACAAAATCAGGTAAGTCCTGAAGAGACTAAGGGGTTCTGTTTGGTCATTCCTGTTCCAAAGATATTCCAACTTTAGTCTTCAGTGAGACTAGTTTGCCATCTTGGAGTCTTCCTGGACATAAAGCTCCTATGGCAGGTGGCCACTGTGGCCTGGAGGGTCTTTGCACCTGTGGTGCCATTTAGACCCATTCTTGAACCATTGGCCCTTTATACAAGGTCTTTGTTACCTTGCAATTAGATCACTATAATGGATTCTACATAAGGCTGCCCTTAAAGACACTTGGAAACCAGTGCTGATCCAGAATGCAGAATATGTGGAATATCAAAGTATGTACATTTGTACCCACTGCTTCACAAGATGCCCTAGTTACCAGTTGTCTTCTGGGTGCAATTTAACTTACAGCATATCTCCTGCAAAGCCCTCCTTGGCACAGGCTTGGCAACTTGAAGGATCATTTGTCTAGATATATATTTATGCCCATTGGTTCCAGTAGAGTTAGCAAATTCTGGGTCCCATAAAACATCTTGAAGTACCCAGGAAATACGTCTTCTTGCTGGTGGTCTCTGGCCTCTAAAATGACAACCCTCCAGAGATCTGTACTGTACCCCCTTATTAAGTTTTTCCAAATTATTAAAAACATGGTTATTCTCCAAGATCTTTGGACAGGTTCATGGTCATGTCCCTTTGGGTTTTGGTTTATTTATATTGTTTTCTTATTAAAAATTGCCTAGGATCATTGAAGGGTCAGGCGGCCAAAACTGAATGAGATAAACAGATGATAGATAGATAGATAGATAGATAGATAGATAGATAGATAGATAGATAGATAGATAGATAGATAGATAGATAGATAGATAGATAGATAGATAGATAGATAGATCATAGACAGACAGACAGACAGACAGACATTTTGATGATACCTAAGAGCAAGTCACTCCTACATTTAACTCAAAATGTCTTCCCATACCAGAGTAGGATTATTAGGCAAAAAATTCTACCTCAGTTACTATTAACTTAGAGAATCTAAGATAGATCACCCATTTAAAAAGTAAATTAATTTAGAGGGAAGGGGAACTGTACTTTCTGCTACATAATATAGTATTGATAGTATAAGAGAACTTATGTTACTTTAGTAAAAATTATGTGAACTTTTTATGTGGGAATACTGCGGATAGAGAGTAAATCAAGCTTGCAAACAAGTTCTTGTTAGGAGCCCAGTCATACAATACCTACAGTCTGGGTATATATGTGTCTCTCTGTCTGTGGCATGTTTTTCCTCAATCAAATTCATTTTGTTGTTGTTTCTAAAACAGAATGTAATAAAATAAATTGTCAACAGATTTCATTAACAGATTTTTCAGAGTATTTTATACTGAACTGACATCATTAATATTACCATCCATACTGAAATAATTAGCAATTTTAAAGCTATTAATATCCTGATGCTGAGCTTATCAGTTGGAAAGCTGACAGTCCAGGTTCGAGACCTGAGCATCATGTGATGGTGTGAGCTCCTGTTATTTGCTCCCGCTTCTGCTCACCTAGCAGTTTGAAAACACACAAAAGTGAGTAGATAAATAAATACCACTTTGGTGGGAAGCTAATAGCGTTCCATGCACCTCAGCATACAGTCATGCTGGCCACATGACCACGGAAGTGTCTTCAGACAACACTGGTTCCCTCGGCTAAGAAACGGAGATGAACACTTTAACAGATTAACAGAGTTGAAAGGGACCTTATGGGTCATCTAGTCCAACCCCCTGCCCAAGCAGGAGACCCTATATCTGCCTCTACCTAGGATCGAACTCACAACCTTATTGCTGTGAGCCGCCCAGAGTCTCTGTGGAGTGGGCGGCATACAAGTGCGAATAATAAATAAATAAATAAATAAAATAAAACCTCCTGATTGTGAGGCAAGAGCTCCACCTCTAGGCCACAGCAGCTGGGTACCCCCTAAGGTTGCACACGACTGGACAGGGAAAACTTTTATCTTTATCTACCAGCCTTTTAGTCAGAAAAAGATGAATGAATATGCTTTTAGTGACTTTTGCTCCTGTTCAACTTTAATTAGCTCAAGTTGACCTAATAATTTGATGCAATAGTGCATCCCAGAAATGACTGAGTAAAGATCAAAGTGAGAAACTTTCCAAGCAAAGGTATTATATTTTCTCCATCTTAGAATAGAATAATAGGGCTACGAGGATTTAAAATGCTTTTTCGCAAAGTATTCGTGTAATTGCTAATATCACCTACGGGATTGAAAATTTTTGTATTTAATTGATGCCAAAGTGTATCACTTTGACAAGGTCAATTTTGCAAGTGGAGCTGTGTACTGAAGTTTTGATTCCTTCCAAATTAACTCTGATCTCTAAAGATTATCAATACAGAATAATATATCTGCCATCAAATATTAATATACTTATGATTGGAATATTCTCCCTTTAATGTATATAAAAACTGTGGGTGGAAAGGATCTATTCTGGAAAGCCTGTTATGCAAATTACTTTAACCAAGAATGTAATAGATGCAGCAGGAAGTTAGGATTGTCAGTGGAGGTTCAAAAAAAAATTCACTTCTATGTGGACCTATACATTTTGCTAAGGAATAAGAAAGGAGCAGTCATTGATAATGCCATCTGATAGCAGAAACTCAGGGTGAGTATAGATGCTCTAGGAAGGTTCTCTATGTAAGACATTGTGAAGGGTTTTTTAATAATAATTTTTATTAAAGTGTTTTGTCTTGATATAAAATACAAATGGAAATAAAGCCAATGGGAAACAAGGTAAGGAGGAAAAGGAAGGAGAATAGACTGAGGGAAACAGAAAGAAAAAATAAAAGCAGTGTTCGAACTTTTTTTGGATCAGGTAAATTAATTAATAAAATTATAATCTCAACTTTTTACTTACTATATAAATATAGTAAGCATTAGCTATTTCTATAGCAACCTATTTAATCATCGAAACCCCAAATCAGAATTTTATTTTTGAGCAGGAAGTCTAGAAGTGGTTTCCAAATGGAAAGAAATTTGGGCATCCAACAAAGCATGGTGAATGTTTTAACACTAATTTGGTGTGGCTTGCCTTGAGCTTTTCCTCTTTGAGGAAAAAAAATGTAAACCAGTGTGTTGAAAAGAACCAATAGAATACCATAGGTGAGGAGGTATGGCTATTGTGAATCAATGTAATCTTTTCTGAGCCAAGAAGTGCCACAGAAATGATTTTTCCATGGCTTCATATTACGACATTGAACTAGAACTTATGCATCTGTCACCTACAGGCAGGATTTAAGCAGGTCCTTCTCATCCAATTATTATTTTTGAGCTGAGCTGAGTGGTTGGCTCTTTGTGTCAAGGGTCCAGATGACTGTATTTTGCTTTATATATACAAATGCGCTCTACATGGGGCTACCCTTGAAGAGTATTCAGAGACTCCAGCTGGTGCAAATGCGGCTGCGCGTGCTGTGGTGGGTGTGTCAAGATACACCCACGTAACACCCATACTCCGCCAGCTGCATTGGCTGCCCATTGGTCTCCAGGTACAATTCAAGGTGTTGATCATCATCTTTAAAGCCCTACATGGCTTAGGACCAGGTTACCTCCGGGACCGCATTCTGCCTCATACTTCCCTCCAACCGGTTAGGGCCCACAGAGTGGGTCTCCTCCAGGTCCCGTCAGCCAAACAATGCCGGCTGGCGGGCCCTAGGGGGAGGGCCTTCTCTGTGGGGGGCCCCGTGCTCTGGAACCAACTTCCCCCAGAGATCCGAATTATCCCCACCCTGCTGGCCTTCCGGAAAGCGGTCAACACTTGGCTCTTCCTGCAGGCAGGGGGTTGAGACTAGTCTTTATCCGAGATCTCCCCCAGTATGTATGTTGTTGAACGTCTTTTAACTTTTTTAATGTTTTTAAATTGTTTTTAAATGAATGTTTATTGTTTAGTGTTCTTTTAAAATGTTGTACGCCGCCCTGAGTCCTTAGGGAGTAGGGTGGCATAGAAGAACCTAATAATAAATAATAAAATAATAAATAAATATATGCACAAGAAAGTGAAATGTTGAATGTCTGATGAAGCCTCATTCTTCTCCTAGCTCTAATTTTCATTTTAAAAATGGTAGTTTGCCAGTGATTATAATCAGTGAAAGAATGTCCACCTACAATACTTTGTTGCTATGTGTCTACTAAATTTTTTCCCTATTTTAGTGAATAAAACCATAGGTTGGTGCCTTAGAATAGCAGAAATGTACAGTATTTGGATGGATGGATGGATGGATGGATGGATGGATGGATGGATGGATGGATGGATAGATGGATAGATAGATAGATAGATAGATAGATAGATAGATAGATAGATAGATAGATAGATAGATAGATAGATAGATAGATAGATAGATAGATAGATAGATAGATAGGCAGGCAGGCAGGCAGGCAGGCAGGCAGGCAGGCAGGCAGGCAGGCAGGCAGGCAGGCAGGCAGGCAGGCAGGCAGGCAGGTAGGCAGGTAGATAGGTAGATAGGTAGATAGGTAGATAGGTAGATAGGTAGATAGAAGAGGGGGGGAATAGATAGACAGATTTAGAATCTCATTCAAGTAATGTGATTCCAACAGTACTTAATCTGTTCTAACTACATTTTAAGTCATTTTGGATTACTTCAAACACAATATTCTTCCTACATAATTGGGGGGGATGTAGTACTTGCAATATGACATGGAGACAAAAATTTCCTCTTTGTATCCCTCTACTGAACACTCTTAACATGCCTTGGATCTGCCTAGTGGTTCTACTAAGATGCCAAGGCATATTTGAGAGCATGAAGGTGGCTGATGCCAATGAATGCAGTACTATTCATTTATTTGGTGAGCAAAGAACACACAAATGCTCGTTCGAAATATATGATTTTACCATGCTACATTTACTGATTCCCCAGCATACAGGTAGCCCTCAACTTAGAACCACAAGACTGGAGAGTCTATCACTAAGTAATGTGGTCATTAAGTAATAGCACACCATTTTACAATGTTTTTTGCAACAGTCATTAAGTGAATCCAGTTCTCCCCCCCTCCCCCTCCCCATTGTCTATGCTTGACAGAAGCTTCTGGAAAAAAACCACAAATAGTGAACATGTGATCCTGGGACACTGCAGCTGTTGTAAATACATCTCAGTTGCCAAGAACCTGAATTCTGATCCTGTGTCCATGGGGACACTGCATGGACCAATCGTGATTTACTGTTTTTCAGCACCTTTGTAAGTTTGATGGGTAGTTAAAGAAATTGTTGTAAGACTACTTTTATTGTGACACTATCTGCACACTGGCCAAAATGACTAAGAACTAGCATACGATTAGTGCAAGACAATTATTTTTATTTTTTATTTTATTTTATTTTTTCCTTGCATAATGATGCATTGGATCTAACCACAGTGAAAATTCAGCAGAAATTTGTGAATTATAAAGATCATAGTTTAATTGTACATTGTGTAATGCTGAATCCTGCATCTTCAATAAAGGAGTTTTTTTTTTAAAGGAAGTGTTCCCATGTATCAAAAAAAAAGATAAAAGAAAACAAGTCCTCAAATGAACCACTTCTTCCTCTCTTTATCCAATCTATCTGAAACAGAAAGTGGGCGTTTGTAAGTAACACTTCAATATACTCATTCTTTTACACATTAAGCCAAAAGGGCACTACTATTTTTGTAACTCTAAGATAGGAAAGCTCTGACTTTTCTAATGGGTGAAAATTATATACAATATACATCCTTACTTACTTTTAGCTCAGCTTTTTTCACATGTTTATGATAAAACATGTTTTCTCATATGCAGATATATATCAGCTTTCATTATGATCAAGCAAAACCAACTAGCTCAAATGCCTTCTAAAAAAACCGTTCTCTCCCTGAATTTTTTACATGGGTAATATAAGAACTATTATTTAACCTGAACTGGAAACTGAGTTTGCTTCTTCTTCCTTTTTCCTTTTCTCACTTCAACATTCCTTGGCCTTCAGCCAATTTATGTATAATATTGAGTCTACTATATTATAAGCTTAGAGGAAGGGCCAGACTTCTTGACTGTACATAAAACTTTCTATAAGCTTTGATATATTATTCTTGTAGTGGGTGATGTTGTAGAGAAACAGAAGTTGATCTTTTACATACTTTGGCAAACAGAAGAATGAATATCGAAGACAATTGCTTGATTCCAGTGAAGCCCCTGTTCCTGGACTTTCACTCCTGTATCCGGGAAGAGTCAGGGGTGGGTTCTAACTTACTTTGCTAACGGTTCACTTCCTCCCATGCGCGCACATGGGCATTGCCAAAAAATCCAGGGGGAAAAAAGCCAAAAACAAGATGTCGACCACATGCACAGTGCTGGAAACTCAGCTTCTGAGCATGCTCATAAGAAAAAAAGAAAAAAAAAGAAAAAAAGAAAAAAAAGAAAAAAAAGAAAAAAAGAAAAAAGATAGCAGTGCCCATGGACCGGCACCGACCAAACTTGATCCGTGACATCATCGTGTCGTCACCAGCGGGTTGCTACCGGTCCGAACCAGGAGGAACCCACCCCTGGGAAGAGTCTACGACTGCAGCTGATTTCCTTACATGCTTTTCCCAAATTAGGTAATGAAAAAGCTTTCCAACTGCCTATGGTTGTTTAATCAGATATCTTCTGAAAGACATTTAACACAGATGATAATATAAAATCTCTCATATCTTCTGGTGGCTTTATGGATGCATCTACCCAGTTGTCTTGGTGAACATATGAAAATGATTTGTTCTTGTTCCCTTCCAACATATTTTTCAATTTCCCAGTGTAGCCTATAGCAGTAGTACTCTATAAGATCTATAGTACTCTATAACATCTGAGTACTAACCGGACCCAATTCTGTTTAACTTTCAAGTGCCGACAAGGTCACCCAGGTAGATTAGTCTTCCTTTAAACCTTTCCTATCCTGCTGTACTCAAAATGAGACTTGTGAGGGGACAGAAGTTTCCCACTGTTCAATGCATATTTAATTCAGTTCAGTGACTGTGAATATAGCTTCCTGAATTAATGAAACATGACATCTATGGAATGATCTTGGTATGTGATGCAAGCCTTTTCTATTAGTATATTGTACAAATAATTATTTTTCCTTGGGAGTCTACATATTTTGGTTAATATTTTCTCTTTACATGCACTTAAATTATAAACCAGCTAAACAGGAATACTTGGATTGAAGCTAATAAAACATGTTAGAAATTAATGGTACAGAACTGACTTATTTGTGCCTTACTATTATCTGTTGTATCCTTCTTAAATACAGAATATATTGAAATAGAGATTCAAGAATAAACACACTGCTCATTTTATTTTAAATGTTTAATGCTACTATTTTTCTCTATTTTTATATTAGTCTAGAATATTAAATATGTAATAAATATTAAATCTGTTTATTAAATAAACAAATTCATACACATCATCTATTCCCTCTATATATAGATAGATACTCCTTCTACATACATCTCTAAATCTATAGATATATAACAAATCCAAATAGTAGGTACATATAGTCTATAAATATGGCATGGCTAGTCTAGTGAAGAGAAGGACCAGGGGAGACATGATAGCAGTGTTCCGATATTTGAGGGGCTGCCACAGAGAGGAGGGGTCAAGCTATTTTGTCAAAGCACCTGAAGGCCAGGCAAGGAATAATGGATGGAAACTGATCAAAGAGAGATTCAACCTAGAAATAAGGAGGAACTTTCTGAAAGTGAGAACAATCAACCAATGGAACAGCTTGCCCTCGGAAGTTGTGGGAACTTCATCACTTGAGACTTTCAAGAAGAGATTGGACTGCCATTTGTCAGAAATGGTGTAGTGTCTCCTGCTTGAGTGGGGGGGTTGGACTAGATGACCTATAAGGTCCCTTCCAACTCTGTTAATCTGTTAAATACATGTACTTGGTATGGATCTGTGTCAAACATTTTCAGAGTAACTGAAGTCAATTCAAAATGTTTTAAGAAGCAAACAGCAAGAATTGAATGAAAATATTCCCTGAGAGATGTATTGTAAAAATGGTTCCCAATTTTGTTAGAGTATCTTAAGGAGGGTTAAAGTTCATTGCTAAATAAAACTATGAGGCAGAGGACCAAAATCCTGTTTCCATTTTAAGGTGCCTCTTGTTTATGTTTTTCCTCCTAAAGGAAAGAGGCTGAAACAATTCCACTGGACAAGGGGCCAGAAAGAGGCTGGCCACTGCAGCTGGAAGGAAAAGCATTTTGTTCAGTGATATCGAGGTGAATGTTAGTTCACCCAATGAAAAGACAGTTACAAAAAACAGAGGAAGGAGGACAGGCTTTGGCTCCTGCTTTGAGAGTAATCTGAACAGAAATACTCCACAAATAAATTCCACAGAAGTACCAGAATAGATTTTTAGAGAGAGAGCTCAGCCTCTTTCCTTGGACTCTTCTCCATTGTTCTTATTCTTTTTCTTTTTACCTAAAGTACCGTAGTTGCCTAGGCTGCAGTCTCTAATGAGAGATGGGTATAGGAAAGAGGATAGTAATCCTGTCTTCAGCAAGTATGCCTCCACAAGCTGCTCTTTCTTCATGGGGAGACAGACATTGCTTCAGTGGTGGGTTCCTACCGGTGCGGTCCACTCTATAGCACTGGTAGCGGCCCGCTGGTGACGTCACAGTACCGGTGCGGTCGGTTGCTGGTGCCTGGGCACCGCCATTTTTTTAAAAAAAAAATTAATTTTTTAAAAAATGTCTTTTGTGCATGCCCAGAAGCCAAGCTTCCGGCACTACGGATGTGCTGTCTTCCTATCCCACAGTGAGTCCAAGCAGGGGAGGATGGCTGAGGGAGCACGTGAGACGCTGAAAGAACGGGCGGCAGGAGCTATCTCCATTCCCCTCCCTTCAGCAGTCCGAGAAGCCACGAACGTGGGGTGATGATCCCAGGCATTTTCGCACGTTTGAGGCGTCTAGAGCTGCTGAGGGGAGGGGGAACGGGCGGCAGGAGCCTAGGATCATTGAATGGGGGAAGCATTCAGGCCGGACGGAGCCTCCTAGAAGAACCGCTGCCGCGGTCTTGCTGCTCCCGCTGCGGGGGACTGCGTTGCGGATGGGCAATGCCCCCCGCTTCTCCAGCCGCTTCCAAGCTCCCGAGGCCCACGCCCACCTGGTCACATGGCTGGCAAGCCACACCTACAAAATAAGCCATGCCCACAGAGTGGTAGTAAAAAAATTAGGAACCCGCCCCTGCATTGCTTGCTTTAATTCTGTGGTGATCAAGTGATGGACATGAATGACTTAAAATACTTCTTTCACTTTCTCCAAAAGGTGCAGTTTGAGCAACTACCCCATAGCTTTAAGCAAGTATCTTGTAAACACAGGAATCCCAATTTGGATTAGTATTCTCCTTTCGTCATTGCTGCATCCCTGTGAAGAAAGAGGAATGGCACAATTACATGTTAATAAAACCTATTTAGCCAAATTGAGAAAGGGTATTCCAAATTAATGACCTGACATCATTCCATTGGTGGGATGAAAATATTAAGTGAATGCTCAAATCTAAAGATCTTCTCACTTCAACACCCTCATAATTTCTTTTCTGAGAATATATCAGGATGAACTACATTTTCAAATATATTTTAAATCTTCAAATATCTGAGTACCTGACCTGTTGGAGGAATGGATTTATTCTCCATTGCTTCAGAGTTCATGGCCAGAACCAAATGATTAAAATTATAAGAGGCAACGTTCAGGTGAAATATCACCTGATCATACAACTATCAAAAATGTGCAACAGCTGCCAGATGATATGGTGAGTTGTCCTTCACTTGAGATCTTCAAATAAGACAAGGTGGTCATTGACCAGAAACGGTCTAGTAGATTCATTGCACAGTGCTGAAGTAAATGACCTCTAAGGTCTCTTTCAACTCTACAGTTCTATGAAATTCCTCTGCAAATTATTTGTGTTTTGCACAGTTTTGATTCTTTCCCTACTGCTGATAGCATCTAATCTAAAGTAGACCTGTTTCATTCATAGGTTGTGGAAAGTATGAGAGTATGGTTGGAAGTCCCCTCTGCCGAAGACAGGTATCCTAAAGCTGTCTCAGACAAATGGTTGTCCAATCTTTGTTTTGAAAATCTACAGGAATGCAGCCCCCATGACTTTCCGGAAGCAAGGTTGTAAGTGAAGAAAGGCCCTATTACTAAGCAAAAATCATCACAATTTTTTCTACCATTTCTAGAACCTTGAGTTGAAGCATAATCTCTTATGTTTCCCCAAAACTCTTTTCCTAGTGAGTGAGTGAATCCTCTAAAACTGCATGGGAAATAGCCAAAGAAAGAGAGGAATTACTGAAAATAATCTTGATTCTTTTTCTGCCATCATGAATAGTCTTGAATAGAATGTAGACATTCATTCATTCATTCCTTTCATTAGAATTTCATTCAGGAACCCTCCAGATCCAATACATTTTTCTCATCCTCAATATGATATCTCACATGGAGATCTTCCTTCATTTTCATTCTAACAACTTCATAAAGTAGATTGAGAAGGGGGGATCAAAATTATCCAATTAATTTCCATGGATCACAATGGCTTTGAACCTAGATCTCGGGCATAACCACAAGAGTGTACTCCACTAATTCTTTTCTTGGATCTATTTTTGGAATTAACACAATCCTTTCTAGGTGAGGATGGCCAGAACAAAAATCTTTTCATCACTCCAAACATTTTTAGCTCCTTTTTCCCATTCTAGGTAAAACTTATCTGAACAATGTCACACTTATCTGATTTGCCTTATAAAGTGCCCTATTTGAATAATGCTCTAAACCTGAAAGAGCTAACAATTAAAAAGAAGAAGAAGAAGAATTTAAGTTACTTCAGGGAAAGTAAGCACTTCTGTTAACACTCCTAAATGTCCTTTAACTATGTACTCCTACTTACTTTCATAATGATTGCATGTTTTCCCTTTGGGCCCACTAAAGTATTTAATTGCAATTACACTCATTTACATAGCAGATGAGGATAATTGCTGGTATTAGTTACCAAATGTATGCTTGCATTGTGAGGGTAAAAAAAAATGCCCTACAGAAAAGAAAAAGACGATGCCTCTAATTAAGGAGCTATGAGTCAAAGTGAGCTTGTTCAGAGATGTAAATATAGAATCAAGAGTGAGTTGTTTTTTTTCTCAGAGCTCCCTGGTGCAGTTGACTGCACCCCAGTATTTTCCATATCCCATAAATAAGATGTGGAATACAATATGCTTATTATGGGATAACACTACAATATTTTATTCATGTAGAGCGTATGTGGTTAAGTTTAGCTGGTTGCTGAACTGAACTTTAATTGGCTTGGTGCAGTTTCTTTACTGATGGGTTTTGAATAATGTCTTAAATTTGTTTTCTTTTTGCATTTTATTTATTTCATTGATTTTGTTAGTTGCTTTGAGCAACAAACTTTGGTGGGAAAGCAAAAGGTAAAGTCAAATAGTTTGTACCTTTATTTCATTAATAATTATTGAGTTTTGTTTTAGGGTGAGTTCTTTTTGGATTTTACTGTAGTAAGCTCTGAAAGTTAAGGAAACTCTACTTCTATCAACAAACTTTTGACAACTAATTCTAAATGATTACACAGAAATGTTTTGTTTCACTGGAAATCCTGTATGAGTTTTGGCTGTACAATTCTCCTTCTCCTTCTTCTCCTTCTCCTTCTCCTTCTCCTTCTCCTTCTCCTTCTCCTTCTCCTTCTCCTTCTCCTTCTCCTTCTCCTTCTCCTTCTCCTCCTACTCCTACTCCTACTCCTCCTGCTATTCCAGGTATACTTTTCTGTAGTTCTAGTTTCAACATACCAATTCTTTGTGTTTTCACTATGGAATTTGTTTCGATAGGCTGTCAGCCATACCAGGTACACCAGACAAGAAGCAAGATATGATCAGCTAATTGTGTTTTATTTTAAGGCTACCTTAACAGAAACTTACAAGTCTGGAAGTACTTTTACAGCCCAAGAAACTAGGAAGGTTTCCTTCTGAGCGTCTTGCTCTACTCACCAGTGGTGGGTTGCAGCCGGTTCGGATCTGTACTGGTGGCGGAAATTTGCCCCCGCTCATTGAACTTGTAGCGATGGCTGGCTGGTCGTGCCCCCGAACTGGTCCTCTGGTCCCCACGGCTGGCAAAAAACCCTCTGCGCATACATAGAGGCTTCTGCGCATGCGCAGAGGGTCATTTCCGCGACATGATGCAGGCGCGCGTGCAAAACGCACACTTCCGACGCGATGCGAACTGGTAGGGAAGCTAAGTAGAACCCACCCCTGCTACCCACTATCTAATGACAGGCTATTATTTGACCCTTCTGCCATTGGCAGCATCTCTTTGTCCCATTGTCCAAAGTATTTTTCCATGCCATTACATCTGCTGAGCCACCATATCATGCTGACCACGATACTACATATGAAGGTACTGTGAACAGTTAGTCAGTGGAATTCATTTTTCTGATTTGATTTGGAAAATTTAGTTCACACATTTAACTAAATCAACTTTATTTGAATATTTCATTATTACTACAGGGGTAGGTCTTTAAACTTAAAACTCTGCCATAATGAAAGTGTTCAGTTCAGTCAGGGAATCTGATAAATATTTGGAATGATTATTTCTGCTAAAAGAATTACATGATTGTCTTTGAATTCTGGGAAAGATGTGATTGTGTTGTTCTTATAAAAAGCAGGTTGTACAATTCCTGTATTATTTTCGATTGTTTGTTCAGTTCAAATCTTTATTAGAGTTCATTCTCACAACCATACCAAGTTGAACATGTTATAATATGGGAGCAGCTAGAATTCCCTATGTTTTCTCCCTGGGTTTGGGGGGGGGAAGAGATCAGTTTTAAAAATTGGAAAGAAAGGAAGGAAGGAAGGAAGGAAGGAAGGAAGGAAGGAAGGAAGGAAGGAAGGAAGGAAAGGAAGGAAAGAAAGAAAGAAAGAAAGAAAGAAAGAAAGAAAGAAAGAAAGAAAGAAAGAAAGAAAGAAAGAAAGAAAGAAAGAAAGAAAGAAAGACTGAGAACTTAGAGAATGCTCTTAGATTTTTTTCCCTACATACAGATGATGATAAATCAATTATTGTCCTTGAAGGATATTAAACGTGGAGGCTATAAAATGGGATTCAGAAGCTATGTATTCTCCTTGAGCCTCTGGTTCCTTTTTCCTAGCAAAAAATATCACCTGCTATATTGACCGATGTAAATGGCATGTATGTAAAATGTTTTTAATGGATGCTAATAATAGCATAATTATTAAACCATAATTATACTATAA
The DNA here is from genome assembly GCA_023053685.1 of Diadophis punctatus similis. Lineage (NCBI taxonomy): Eukaryota > Metazoa > Chordata > Lepidosauria > Squamata > Dipsadidae > Diadophis > Diadophis punctatus. The sequence continues at coordinate 2,973,124 of JALIGW010000028.1, read as the reverse complement.
TTCCTTGACGTTGACCTCCAGCAGTTATTAAAAAAAAGAAACCGTTAATTGTTTTCAATAAATCCCATGTTGTCTATTGTTTACCATCTTGTGCCATCAGCGTAGTTTGAGTAAAATATTGCTTCTTTTGGGGCCATGTTGAGATTGTCTCATTCCATTTTGCATGAGTACTTTCTCAGCCTCTGCCTCTTTGGGGTATAAATTTCAATTTAGCAGTGATGGCTTCCCTGCATATTCATTAATTTATAACTCACTTTTATTATTTTTACAAACAACTCAAAGCAACAAACATATCCAATGCACCTCCCTCCTCCTATTTTCCCCACAACAACAACCCTGTGAGGTGATTTGGGCTGAGAGAGAGTGACTGGCCCAAGGTCACCCAGCTGGCTTTCGTGGCTAAGGTGGGACTTCAACTCATAGTCTCCTGCTTTCTAGCCTGGTGCCTTAACCACTAGACCAAACTGACTGTCATATATCAATAAATGAAATTGGCATTGGCTAAAGTTTATTCAGTATCTATTTTCTTTCTTTGAAAAGAACAGTTAGAAACTTCAAGGCACTTCAACCAGAAAGAAATATTTTCATATATCACTACGCCTCCTCCATCTATGTGAAACTCCTTTAAATATATATACCCTTGAAAATGAGTTCTCAGGCTTGCGATGACAGAGGTCATACAAGTGTCACTCTCCAAATTTGTGTGAAAATCCCTTTCAAGTATTCTGCTCCCCTTTGTTTCGGCTCACTTCTTGAGAACTCATGGAGCGTAATTACTTAGTTATAGCACAAAAAGTAAACAGGACATCCTTTCAGATATGAGATCCCAGCATGTCGTAAAATAAATGTTGTAGTTCTTATGCTGTACTGGAAACAGCCCCGAGCCAAGAGCTTTACAAAAGGAGATGCAGTAGCTGGAAAGCTCTCTTGCTATTGTTGGATATAAGCACTGTGCAACTTTTCTCTTTTCTTTCTTAAAAAGGAAGAACAAGTCCTGAGTTATGACTTGTGGTTAAAAGCCATAAGCCTTATCCTTATGTCACAGCAACCCCTGCAGGCTAAAGATCGTTCTAATTTCTATTGGGCAAGAGTTTATGAATATAAGCTAAAAGATAAAAGGAGCATTTTAAGCACCACATGCTGTTAGCTTTACAGCCTGGTGATTCTCTGGTCCTTGTGCATGTTTTCAACTGAACTTTCCACAGCTTTCTCAGTAGTGGTCCCCACTTCATGGAATTAATGATCTGAGAAGGGCAAAGTTGGAGAGTATTGGATAACAGGCTGAAGTGACTAGCTTTCTGCTTTCCAAACAAGGGCAAGTTCTATTATTTTGTTAGTCATCCATGGAATCCTGGAAAGTAATTAATATAATGGAACCAATGAAATATACACAGAAGAACATGGATCCTTATACAAGGTGGGCCTCCAGGGCATGCAGATCAGCCACAGTGGTTCACCTTTGCTGCAATCTTAAATTATTCAAGAACATTTTCCAAATCTCGAGTGCAGCTGTTTGGAGGGTTGGTGTCTTGCAGCAGTCATGGTTAAGGTGACCAGACGTCCAGATTTTGGCGGGACACACCCGCTTTTTCACCATTTGTCCCTCGTCCCGCCCGCCCTCTTAAAAAGTCCCGATTTTTTAAAACAATGCCCGACTAGGGCATTCTTTCAAAAAATCGGCCTGAAAGGCAGCAGGCCTCTCAGCTCGGGCCGGCGTTGGCGGCGGGCAGGCGCTGGAAGCTGGGGGGAGGGGGAAGGGAGGCTGCTCCTCCTCTCCTTCCCCCGCCCCATCCCTAGCCCCGCCCTCGGAGGCGCCGCTGCGGTTGGGAGGGGTGAGGGACAAGGAGCCGTCACCGCTTTGAGTTTACGAGCGGCGCAAACAGCCCTTCCTCATCCCCCTCCCCTTTCTTCTCCCCATCGCCTCGCTGCCGCCGTTGCCCTGGGGCTGGGCGGGCGACCGGGAGACCGCGGCGCTTGGATGCTTGGAGTAGGTAAGCTGCCGGCTGCCTCCTTTCCCCGTCTCCCGCCTCCCGTTCGTTGCTTGCCAGCCCGGCCGAAGGGAAGGCGGGAGGCGAGGAAAGGCCTCCCGAAAGGAGGGGAGGCGAGCCAGCCTGGCCGAAGGGAAGGCGGGAGGCGAGGAAAGGCCTCCCGAAAGGAGGGGAGGCTTCGGGAGCCCGCCTCCCTTTCGGGCCGAAAGGGAGGCGGGCTCCCGAAGCCTCCCCTCCTTTCGGGAGGCCTTTCCTCACCTCCCGCCTTCCCTTCGGCCGGGCTGGCAAGCAACGAACGGGAGGCGGGAGACGGGGAAAGGAGGCAGCCGGCAGCTTACCTGTCGCGAGCTGCAGGCATCCAAGCACCCTCCCGCCTCCCCCCCTCCCCCCCACCTCACCTGGACGCCAACATTTGCTGTTTTGCCCTCTGCGCATGCGCAGCGTTCTGCGCATGCGCAGAGGGCAAAACTCAAATGGAGAAACCCACCCCCGTCAATGGTGTCCCGCTTGAAGAAAAAAAAATCTGGTCACTTTAGTCATGGCATATTGGTAAAAATTTTGCATTTGCACAAATAACGTAGAATTCTAAAACATACCAGATCATCCATTGTGTCCCTGATATACAGTATGTCCATTTTCCAGGTAAATTGTTTTTCACCACCAAATCCAGCAAAGCTGAAATGTATGCATTAATCACAAAAAGAACATGTCCTTTTTTAAAACACAGAAATGTAGGAAAATCACCATTTGTGGGCCACAAACATTGATTGGATGGAAGATACAAATATTAAAGTATTAATATTACAATACCTAGTCTAGCTCCTCCTTCTCCTCCTCCATATATTTTTGAACTGTTACATTTCAGAGCTTAATAAATGTAAACTGAGATTTCAATTAACTGATAGTAATCAGCAAAACATCTTCCACAGAATAGAATCAGACAGGAAAGCTTCTTCAGGCCTGGCAGAGAAAGTGCTACATACCCACCCTTTTCATGCCATGCCATGAAGATGCCTAATTAAGTATAAATAAAATATGCAAATGTGCCTTATCCTTCTGGCACATGGTACATTTTCTGAGACTCTAAATGCTGAAAAACAGAGAAGAACAAATGTGCTTGCCTTGCAGCAAAGATTTGATTTTCTTCTGATTGAAGATAAAATTATTGATCTCTTATTATGAGTCAAACATGTCTTAGATCCCAGTAGTATGCTTGCTGGCATAATAGCAATATAGTGTAGGATTTGGCTGTTGATGTGGGAATACTTTATTTCCATACCATATCACTTTTGCATGCCTCTACTTAGTACTTCATTTGGTTTCTACTCTTTAATACTCATCTAAATCTGTATTTCCTCTCAATTTTATATATCGGTATGTAAAGATGTCTCTTCCACATCATCTTATAGCAAATTGTTCTCGGGAAAATATTCAAGGACAAATATATTTAAATTTAAAGAGATTCATTAGAGAGAGGAGATTTGTCATGATAGTGTAAATCCTTAATATATTCTGGAATATGGCATCGTATTTACATTAATCAAAGGTAAATAGATGGCATCTTACCAATAATTATTCCTGGAGCTACTCTGCTTCCATATTGCAGGAAAGAGTTTGTACTTTCCAAAGACTAGGCAACCTGGTTTTGTCCCAAATTCCTCTTCTAAAACCCTTTTCTGAGATGTCATATCATGCAATTGTTCTTCTTGGAACATTATTAGTTTAGACACCTAATTATACAACTCCTTCAATAATTGTGATTTAGTGATAGATAAATATGGCATTTGAATGGAATGATAGGTAATTAAAAGGTCTACTTTATTATTGGCCTGAGGACATATAGCTAAGCAATAAAAAGGATTCACTCTTACTAGGACTGATTTTCATGGATCTAAGAAGCCATTTTTCATATAAGGAGAGAAATTGTTTGAACTCACTGATGTGCAATGTACCTTTATATGGACATCCAAAAGCAGAGGTATTTGATATGTCATAAGAATTAATCTTTAATACTTTATATAGATGCAGGTTCTTATACTGAAAAGGATTTTAAATCATTTTAAAAACAAGTTTTACTTTTCATTACATCCAGCAGGGACTTGAAATAAATAATGAAGTTATATTCCCCACTTTAAAGCCAAACATATAGATATTAATGGTTTCTTAATAGAATAGAATAGAATTTTTTTATTGGCCAAGTGTGATTGGACACACAAGGAATTTGTCTTGGTGCATATGCTCTCAGTGTACATAAAAGAAAAGATAAGTTCATCAAGCATCATAAGGTACAACACAATGATAGTCCGGGTACTACTATTTGATTGATAAGCAATCAAATCATATTAGGAACCAGTCAATATAAATTGTAAGGATTCAAGCAACAAAGTTACAGTCATACAGTCATTAGTGGGAGGAGATGGGTGATGGGAACGATGAGAAGATTAATAGTAGTACAGACTTAGTAAATAGTTTGACAGTGTTGAGGGAATTATTTGTTTAGCAGAGTGATGGTATTTGGGGAAAACTGTTCTTGTGTCTAGTTGTTCTGGTGTGCAGTGCTCTATAGCGTCGTTTTGAGGGTAGGAGTTGAAGCAGTTTGTGTCCAAGATGTGAGAGGTCTGTAAATATTTTCACAGCCCTCTTTTTGACTCGTGCAGTATACAGGTCCTCAATGGAAGGCAGGTTGGTAGCAATTGTTTTTTCTGCAGTTCTGATTATCCTCTGAAGTCTGTGTCTGTCGTGTTGGGTTGCAGAACCAAACCAGACAGTTATAGAGGTGCAACCTTTATCATTTTTTATTTATATTTTATTATTTATATGTTAGGTGTAACCTTTGATTACATAAACAGATAGAGTAAGTATTGAGAAATGACTTTCCTCTCAGCTTTCCTGTGCAGAGATGTGGGGCACCCACCTTGTTGAACGGGATCGGGGACCCTGACCCTTTTATGACTTGTGGTCAATTCTCAGAATTCCTTAGCCAGCATGAAGAATTGAAGACCACAAGTCATAAAAGGGCTATAGTTCATCACCTCTGCTGTAGAATATCATTTCCTCCCAATCATCACAGGTCTGATTGGTCTCCTATTTACAACCTTCTGGCAGTCCTTAAAACATGGCTGTGTCAACAGGTTCAGGGTGAATTAATGAGATGGATGTATTGCTTATCACAATAATTCTCTCTGCTACTCTGTGATGAGTAATCCTGACTGGTATTCTTAATACATTTTTTTTTTACTGTTAGCACTTTATGTTTTGTTTTTTATTGTACACTACATATACTACAAAATCACCTATGGTTAATTTGGGAAAGAATGTTTTTACATACATCACAACACTGTTGTGTTTTATGGTTGATAAACCACACATTTTTGTGGTTCTGATCAGAATGCATCTCTAGACTCAGGATATCCTGAAGCATTCCTTTAGATCAATTTAATCTGTCAAAATTCAACATCTTAGTAAAGCAACAAGACTGTAGCTTTTCTCTTACCATTTTAAAACATGTTTTGGGAGGGTCATAGAGGCATGATCATAGATCAGCTGTAAGGTTTTTGTATATGGTCTAATCTTTCCAGGAAAGACCTTTCTTAGAAACCCTGGAAAGTTGTTCTAAATGGAAGCCACAGCAGGACTCTTCGAGATACTTGGAACTAGTCTTGTAGTGGCCTCCAAAACACCTATAAAAATGGTCAGCAAATAGCAAATGACCAAAGGGAGCAACACATGGACAGGAATCATATCAATTATTCTGAATTCATTTAAATGAAACCAAATTCGGTTGTTGATCTAACCCACCTACTTTTTGCAGTGTGCACCTCAAGGAGCCACTGAAGGAGCAGGTTTGGTGCTTGGCCCAAAAGAAACCATACAACTATTATGTGAACTATATTTATTGAGATGTATTGATCAATATGTTGGGTGAAAATAAAGCAGCCCCTTTGATTTAGAAAGAAGGGTAGATTATTTTGCATACCGAAGGCTGGGGTTCAGTTCTTGACATCTCAAAAACAAGCTGGCAAAGTCCTTTATGGGAAAGCCAGGAGTGCAACATCCATAATTAAGCCAAAAGGAACAATGCTGTGATTGGTGTTAAGTTCTAACACAGGATTAAACTGAAGTAAACGAGCAAGATGATTGATTGTTTGTTTAATCCACTACTCTAATTATTTTTGTTTCATTTTTTTTAAAGATCTTCACATAAGATATCTGTCAAATCTTCAGCAAGGGAAGGTTCTGGCAAGACTTTTTTAAAATCATTTGTATTCAATGGATTTTGATGAATCATATGCAGAAGAATTTAAGCATTTCTAACACTTTTCTGTAGTAACTCCATTTAAAGTAGGGCTACCGTATAAAATTACATTAGCAGCAGAGAAAAAAGAATTGGCCTGAGAGCACATTGGCAAAAGAACACTTGCTTATTTATCTTATCTTACTCCCCTCCAGATCATCTCTGGTGATACGAAAATGACAATACAGTATCATTTGTCACATTGCCTTCAAACAACAGTCAATGAAGTAATGGCAAAGAAACTATATATTTCGTACATGCAGAAGATATTTACAGAATAACAGTTTGCAATTAGAAACATCCTGTCTTTTTTTCATGTATGGTTATGAATTATGACTCAATCAAAATCACATCATTCTGCTTGCAATTGCATTGGTATAGTCCAATCTTTTACTGATAATCATGGATGTGAACATTAACATTCCTCCATCCTGGTGCTACTTGACCTCTCAGCGGCTTTCGATACCATTGACCATGGTATCCTTCTGCGTCGTCTTGGGGAGATGGGAGTGGGAGGCACTGTTTTACGGTGGTTCTCCTCCTACCTCTCTGACAGGATGCAGCCGGTGTTGACAGGAGGACAGAGGTCGACCCCTAGGCCCCTGGTTTGCGGGGTGCCACAGGGCTCGGTCCTCTCGCCCATCCTGTTTAACATTTACATGAAACCACTGGGCGAGATCATCCGACGACATGGGGTGAGGTATCAGCAGTATGCTGACGATACCCAGTTGTACATCTCCACCCCGTGTCAGTTCAGTGAAGCAGTTGATGTAATGTGCCGCTGCCTGGACGATGTGAGGGTCTGGATGGGAGTGAACAGACTCAGGCTCAACCCAGACAAGACTGAGTGGCTCTGGATATTGCCTTCCAATGACTATGTCGACTGCCCTCCTTGGTTCTCGGGGGAGAAAAATTGACTCCCTCAGAACAGGTTCGCAATTTGGGTGTCCTCCTAGACCCACAGCTAAAATTGGAGCAACATCTTTCAGCTGTGGCTAGGGGGGGCCTTTGCACAAATCCGTCTTGTGCACCAATTGCGACCTTACTTGGAGAGGGAGGCCTTGCTCACAGTCACTCATGCCCTTGTCACCTCACGGCTAGACTACTGTAACGCGCTCTACATGGGGCTACCCTCGAAGAGCATCCGGAGACTCCAGCTGGTACAGAATGCAGCTGCGCGAGCTGTAGTGGGTGTACCAAGATACACCCACGTAACACCTCTCCTTCGCCAGCTGCATTGGCTACCAATTAGTCTCCAGTTGCAATTTAAGGTGTTGGTCGTTACCTTTAAAGCCCTACATGGCTCAGGGCCAGGTTACCTGCGGGACCGCATCCTACCACATACCTCCCTAAGACCGGTTAGGTCCCACAGAGAGGGCCTCCTCCGGGTCCCGTCGGCCAAACAATGCCGACTGGCGGGGCCACGGGGGAGGGCCTTCTCTGTGGGAGCCCCGTCCCTCTGGAACCAACTTCCACCAGAGATCCGGACTATCCCCACCCTGCTGGCCTTCCGTAAAGCCTTAAAAACATGGCTCTTCCGGCAGATGGGGTGAATAGGACAATCAGATTCCCCCTGAATGTTGTGTTTATAATGTTCTTTTTAATTATATTTTAATTTAAATTATGATTGTTTTTAAATGTACGTTCTTATTTATGCTGTACGCCGCCCTGAGTCCCACGGGATTGGGCGGCCTATAAGAGCGTTTAAATAAATAAATAAATAAATAAACATTAAAATATGACTCTGTAACCTTTATTTTGCACCATCTTATTGTATAAACACACAACAAAAGATTTTCCTTTTGTTTATTTCCAAAAGAGTTGTTCTTTTAGAGATGATATTGTTCTTTGGGTCAAAGATTATATTCCAGTCCAATCTTTAGGCAGGAGATAGGGCTGAACCAATAGTATGGAACTATCTGGCAAAGCAATCAGTATCTGATCCTTAGTCAAATCCTCCAAGTCAAACTAGAGTCTTGGACTTTAAGAGAGCTAATTTCAATAAACTTAGAGACAGCTTGGGAAGGATTCCATGGATGAGAATTCTTAAGGGGAAAACAACTCAAGAAGCTTGGGAAATTTTGAAAAGTGAGATTATAAAAGCCCAGTCTAACACAATACCAATGAAGAAGAAAAATAATAGGTCTCAAAAGAAACCAGCATGGCTGCATAAAGAACTCTCTGACAAATTGAAAGACAAAAAGGACAAGTATAAAAAGTGGAAAGAGGGGGAAATAACTAAGGCAGAATATCAGCAAATAGCCTGAGCCTGTAAAGATGAAGTGAGGAAAGCTAAGGCTCACAATGAACAAAAGTAAAAAATAACAAAAAAAAGCTTCTTCCAACATATTAAAAACAAGAAAAAAGTCAAGGAAACAATTGGTCCATTGCTGGGAGAAAGTGACAAGAAGGTGACAAACAACAGGGAGAAAGTAGAGCTACTTAACTTGTTTTTTGCATCTGTCTTTACACAAAGGGAAAAAACAGTCCAACCTATCAAAAACAGCACCACAAAAAACATATTAGGAACACAAGTTAAAATAGGGAAGAAAATGGTAAGTGAACACCTTCTACCCTAGACGAGTTCAAATCACCAGGACCGGATGGATTACACCCCAAGGTTCTGAAGGAACAGACAAGATCTCAGAACCACTGAACTATATCTTTTCAAAGATCCTGGAGCACTGGGGAACTGCCAGAGGACTGGAAAAGAGCTGATGTAGTTCCCATCTTCAAAAAAGGAAAAAAGTAGATCCAGGAAACTACAGACCTATCAGCCTGACCTCAATACCAGGGAAGATTCTGGAAAAGATAATCAAGCAACGAATCAGCAAAGACCTAGAAGTAAACAAAGTAATAACCAAAAGCCAACATGGCTTTGTCAAAAACAGATCATGCCAGACTAATCTTATTGCATTCTTTGACAAAGTTACAAAATTAGTGGACCAGAGGAATGCTGTCAATGTAGTTTACTTGGACTTCAGTAAGGCATTTGATAAAGTAGACCATAACCTACTACTAGATAAAGTAGAAAAATGTGGGTTAGACAGCATCATCACCAGATGAATTCGAAACTGGCTGACCAACTGCACTCAATGTGTAGTGCTCAATGGAACTGCATCTACATGGAGAGAGATAGGCAGTGGGGTACTCCAGGGCTCTGTTTTAGGCCCAGTACTCTTCAACATCTTCATCAATGACTTGGACAATGAGATAGATGGGGAACTCATCAAATTTTCAGATTATACCAAACTGGCAGGCATAGCCAACACTCCAGAAGATAGGCTCAAGATATAGAAGGATCTTGACAGACTTGAACATTGGGTGCTATCTAACAAAATGAAATTCAATGGTGAAAAAAGTAAAGTTCCACATTTAGGCAAGAAAAACAAAATGCACAGGTACAATATATGTGGTACCTTGCTCAACAGTAGTAACTGTGAGAGGGACCTTGGAGTCCTAGTGGACAACCATTTAAATATGAGCCAGCAGTGTGCAGCAGCTGCCAAAAAAGTCAATACAGTTCTAGGCTGCATTAACAGAGGGATAGAATCAAGATCACATGAAGTGTTAATACCACTTTATAATACCTTGGTAAGGCCACACTTGGAATAGTGGTCAATTTTGGTCGCCACGATGCAAAAAGGATGTTGAGACTCTAGAAAGAGTGCAGAGAAGAGCAACAAAGATGATTAGGGGACTGGAGACTAAAACATATGAAGAATGGTTGCAGGAACTGGGTATGTCTACTTTAATGAAAAGAAGGACTAGGGGAGACATGATAGCAGTTTTCCAATATCTCAGGGGTTGCCACAAAGAAGAGGGAGTCAAACTATTCTCCAAAGCACCTGAGGGTAGAAAAAGAAGCAATGGGTGGAAACTAATCAAGGAGAGAAGCAACTTAGAACTAAGGAGAAATTTCCTGACAGTTAGAACAATTAATCAGTGGAACAGCTTGCCTCCACAAGTTGTGAATGCTCCAACACTGGAAGTTTTTAAAAAGATGTTGGATAACCATTTGTCTGAAGTGGTGTAGGGTTTCCTGCCTAAGCAGGGGGTTGGACTAGAAGACCTCCAAGGTCCCTTCCAACTCTGTTATTCTATTCTATTCTATTCTATTCTATTCTATTCTATTCTATTCTATTCTATTCTATTCTATTCTATTCTATTCTATTCTATTCTATTCTATTCTATTCTATTCCATTCCATTCCATTCTATCTAGGGCTACAGTGCTCCTGTAGATAAAGTTTTGAATTTGCTAAACTTGATATTTGCCTCCTTCATCAGATTTAATACAAATATGGATGGAGGAGAGGAGATAGAATCACACTATATAGAAAACATATGTCATTTCTGATAAGAAAATAACATCAAAGTCAAAAGAGAGATATCTGATGTATCAAAATGTAGGCCCTTTGTGAGAAATGGTCTTTGTTGTTACTATCATCAGATCTAAATGTGAAAGTTTACTAAATGTGATATAGCCACATTTCCTTCTTCTGCTATTCTCCATTTTATTGCAATTATTTGAAATTGAACTGTTAACATCTCTTTCTTTATGGACTACCACTTGAGTTCATTTTCATTTTAGCCCTTCCTGCAGTGGGATCCTATTCATCAATATTCTGAATTCTGAGTTTATTAAAATCCAGGTTTTTTGAAGGCCAAGATATGTGTTTGAGGATACTCAGATTTCATTTCCCATAAAATCAAGAACTTCAGCACTGTATTGCCACATTTTCCCAACATTCCTGCTACTTCCCTACTGACAAAAAATAATAATTTCTCCACTCTCTGAAGAAAACTGACTGCAGAAAAATGAGGAATTTTCTGGAAAGACTATGCTTGATAGAGTGTCCAATAACCATATTGTTTTCAGTTGTTCTTTCATTTATGAGTTCCTTCATTTGGATTTCTGAATAGAAATGGATATTTTCAGCATACAATGCAAGTGCCTTGCCTTTCTATTTGGAAGTCAGTTACTGAGCTGCAGAATTCTTCTTTGCCTTTTCTGGTCTTCAGTCAAAAGCTAGATATATGGATCAAAGGATCACCTGATCTCTCAGAATCTTATGCTTTCTTCCAAGTTCTACCAACTTGGTGATAGGATTGTAACTTCTAATTGCATTACATTTCTTCTTATATCTACTGGTAGGAACAGATTGCAATAATTAAACTTGATAAGCCTTGCAAGTTGTTCTGACCTTAATCTTTCTTGATCAATAACATGAAATTGACCAATCCATTCAACAAACATTTGTTTTAATTTTTCATAATGGTTAATTTCCAATACCAACTTCCAAACCTCTTCTCTTTGTCTTCTTATAAGGCACAGAAACATCTTCTTTACCTCTAGAGACCCACTATTCAGTGTCTTTTTCTTTCTCCTAATGCTCAGAACCAATTTCAATTACAGGAACTTGTGATTGACCAATCTCACTGTGTTGCGTCACCTATAAAGTCATGGAATCAATTATAAACCAATCCATCACTCTCCAGTTAGAGACAAACAACCTGCTCTATAACAAACAGTTTGGTTTCAGGAAAAAATTGTCCTGTAATCTGCAACTCCTACACTGCAGAAGCATTTGGACCATACAACTCGACCAGATGCAATTTACATAGACTTCTGCAAAGCCTTTGACTCAGTGGTACATGACAAGCTACTGTTAAAACTAAGCTCTTATGGCATTTCCAGATCCCTGCACAAGTGGATAGCCGCGTTCCTGTCAAACAGGCAACAAGTAGTCAAAATAGGGAGTTCTCTATCAAACCCTGCATCAGTTAATAGCTGTGTCCCCCAAGGCAGTGTTTTAGGACCCATACTCTTTCTGCTCTACATAAATGACCTTTGCAATCATATTATAAGCAGCTGCGTCCTCTTCGCTGATGACATAAAACTATTTAACACCACCAACAATACTGCTGCCCTACAAAGTGACCTTGACTATGTATCAGAATGGTCGAACAATTGGCAACTCCAAATCTCAACCAACAAATGCTCTGTCTTACACATTGGCAACAAAAATCAGAATACCAAATACAACCTGGGTGGATACGACCTCGTAGACAACCCTCACTCTGTCAAGGACCTAGGAGTACTCATCTCAAATGATCTAAGTCACTGTAACAGCATTGCCAAAAAGGCATTAAGAGTTGTTAACCTAATTTTGCGAAGCTTCTTCTCCGATAACATTGTACTGCAAACTAGGGCATACAAAACCTTTGCCAGACCAATTCTTGAATACAGTTTGTCTGCCTGGAATCCACACTATATATCAGACATTAATACAATTGAGCGGGTTGTCACGTAGTGAATATTGTCAGTTGTATGTCTATGCAGGGTGATGCACCCCTATCCTAATAATATGGTACATTCCATGACAAGCAGGACACGTGATGTGATCTTGTACGCATGTGTGCATTCCTGATTCTCCATTATTTTTCTTGTGGTTTTGGCTATGACCGAGTGCGGTCGCATTTGATAAGCAAGAATGTAACTATTCAGAAGTTATTGTTTTTGTACTGAAATAAATATTTTATTAGACCTTTTAACTTCGGTTTCATTTCTAAATGTCTGAGCTCTGAGAGAAAGATCAATCATCGCCTCTGTGAGATTAATTCTCACCTCTAACACGGGTCCAGAGGTATTTCATGAGAAGAGTACTGCACTCCTCTGCTCACAATAGAATATCTTATGCCACCTGGCTTGAAATGTTGGGCTTGGACAACCTGAAACTATGCTGCCTACGGTCCGACCTATGCATAGTACACAAAATTGTCTGCTACAATGTCCTACCTGTCAACGACTATTCAGCTTCAACCGCAATAATACACAGGCACACAATAGATACAAACTCAAAGTAAACCGCTCCAAACTCGATTGCAGAAAACATGACTTCAGCAACAGAGTGGTCAATGCCTGGAATGCACTATCTGAGTCTATTGTTACATCCTCAAACCCCCATAGCTTTAACCTTAAACTGTCTACCGTGGACCTCACCCCATTCCTAAGAGGTCTGTAAGGGTGGTGTGCATAAGTGCACAAGCGTGCCTACCATCCCTGTCCTACTGTCCCCATTTATTTGTACTCATTTCTTGTATTCATGTTTATACTTATACCTGTTATATCAAACATGTTTGACAAACTAAATAAAATAAAATAAAATAAATAAAAAATAAACTTGAAAATGTTTGAGTTTCAGTAGTGCTGAATATTTTCTACTGTATATATCTTGTTTCCAGTTGTTATTTTTACCCACTAGACTTGTTTCTCTATTTATTTTCTTTATGAAAGTTGTCTCCACTGTCTATTTCTGAGGCTGAGCCTCCTTTCTTTGAACTAATAAATTCACATCTTTGACATCACTAATGTATGACCATTAATCCTAATCTTTAAACTACCTATTAAACTCAGCATAGAAATTTATGTTAGCTCTCCGTGTTAGCTCACTCAGTGAGTTTGCTCCCTGGAATTAGCTGCCTTATATTCTTCTTACAGTCTCTGTTTACTCAGCAGGAAGCAGTCACCTAGTCACCCATAATTTTAGATTTTAGATTTATTATTAGAGTTGGAAGGGACCTTGTAGGTCATCTAGTCCAACCCCCTGCTCAAGCAGGAGTTTCTACACCATTTGAGTCAGATGGCAGTCCAGTCTCTCCTTGAAAGTCGCAAGTATTGGGGCTCTCACAACCTCCGCTGGCAAGCTGTTCCACTGGTTGATCGCTCTCACCGTCAGAAAGTTTCTCCTCACTTCCAGGTTGAATCTCTCCTTGGTCAGCTTCCATCCGTTATTCCTTGTTTGGCTTTCTGGTGCCACAGAGAACAGCCTGACCCCCTCCTCTCTGTGGCATCCCCTCAAGTATTGGAACACTGCTATCCTGTCACCCCTGGTCCTTCTCTTCGCCAGACTGGCCAAGCTCAGTTCCTGCAACCGCTCTTCGTATGTTTTATTTTACAGACCCTTTATCATCCTGGTTGCTCTCTTCTGCACTTTCTCTAGGGTTTCAATGTCTTTTTTGTAGTGTGGTGACCAAAACTGGATGCAGTACTCTAGGTCTCAAGACCATTTCCTTGCAATCACTGCTTTCCAGGAATTGCTTTCCAGTCCTCTCAGCAAAGCATACATTCCTTCAGAACACGTAGCTTCTCTAATCACTCTTCACTTTTTCAATTGTTTAATTTCTCATATAGGCTCATCTTAGCTAGCCCAGCTCACTTGCCCAGTGCAAATCATACTCCCATAAAGCGACTCCATAGTTTTTGCTATAAGAGTACACTTTAAAGACTTCTTGTTGTTGTTGTAGTCAGTAGCCTTGAGGATTTAATAATCTTGTGCATCTATCTTATGTCCTATAGCAAAGCTGTCAGTGCAGATAGATTTCTATCCCCAAATACATCGTTCACTTTTTTTTCCAGTAGGCAAACATGATTGGTAAAACCTTGTTTCCTATTTTAGCAAATTGTTGTAAAAACTTTGGTGTAAATATAAAAGGACTCACATCTTGTAGAAAGACTAAAACTGATTTTATTGGCATTTAGTTGAAGAATGACATCTTTCAAAGACTTTCATAGACTTTTAAAACAGACTGTTTGGCAATGGAAATAAAATTACTTTTATGGGCACTCATTAGTAATAAACCTTTTATCTTAGAAGCTGATATATACAGTTGGAGACATGAAGTTTTGATTCAGGTATCAAGCAAATTTAATCAGCTACAAATATCTTTAGCATATTTGCTTAACTTTTCTCCCTTTTTGTGGACTAGGTTGTAGGCCTTTCAGTGCCCTAAACAGGAATATATTTAAGGCATGGCCACATTTTATTTTTATAATTTGGTTGTAGTTTCCATTGACTTTCTTGGCCCTTTCTAAGAGACAGATGAAATTATGGACATGATCTGCTATAGCTGTCTGTATGGTGTCTCTGCATCTATATGCTAAAATGTCATCTGATATGACACTTATCCCTGTGAGAGCTGCCAACTCATCCCGTTGGCGGCATTCATACTGTGCCACTGGTTTTATTCCAAAAGGCTTCCTCAGCCATCTGTAACTGCCTTCTGGGATCCACAAAGTAGTAAAATAGTTGCCTTCTTTATCTACTAAGACTTGTCAATATCCATCTTTTGCATCCAGCACAGGAAATATTATTTTTCTAGCAAGATCAAAAATTTGTTTCTCCCACTCCCTCTCTGGCTTCGTCTGTAATGGGAAATAATGAGTACTTACAATTGCTTACTCAATCTAGGGCAGAGGTGTCAAACTCATATCGTCACGGCAGCATCACGTGACGTATTGGGACTTTCCCCCCCTTTGCTAAAATGGGCATGGGCGTGGCCAGTGTGTGATGCATCTGGCCCGTAGTTTCACAGCCCTGATCTAGGGGGTCTTTTTTTTCCTTTAATTTCTTTCTTTTCTTTTTTTCCCCTTTGAGTCAATGTTGATTCCTGGTAGTTGCCTGAACAAGTTCCTGCAATTTTCTTGGCAAGATTTTTCACAAATGGTTTGCCATTGCCTGATTCCTAGGGCTGAGATAGAGTCTCTGGCCCAGCTGGCTTTTTGCCTAAGATGGAACTAGAACTCACAGTCTTCCAGTTTCTAGCCTGGCATCTTAACCACTACACCAGACTGGCTAGGCAGATCTATCAAATGCAAAACACATGAAATTCTAATAATGTCTTTATTTATAGATTCTTTTGCACTGACAATGGCATTTTGACCATTCATTATTCTGATAAACATTTCTCTTCATGCAATACAGATCTTATGGATGAGATATTGTGGTGAATAATGTATTATTTCTTTGGCTAGGAAATTCAGTATGTTGAAGTCCTTAGACAACATTTTTGTGACTTCTGAGAGGCTGTGTTTTGGAGTGCTATTTTGCAACTTCCCAAGCTTGGGATTTTGAAACACCAATTTTTGGCTAGCTGGGAATTCTAGAAGCTATAGATCCAACAATCAGCAAGTCATTAGCCTAGGAAAAGCTACCACATTGTATTTCTCTGCAAGCAAGATTTCAGTTAGTTTGTATGCTGATGGTATGAATGGCTTGTGATGAATCAAATGTTTCATATGATGACTACACTAGCATAGAAGAGATACCTCTGCTTGCAGTTTATAATCTGAAATGTATCTGATTCCCTTTTCCTTGACATTCTGTCAATAGAATCTAACTTCTACTCACAAGAAAGAAAAGGATAACGTCATTATCACAAATTTAGTTTTATTTAAGGATAATGATATTCTTCCACCTGACATAGTACCAAGAAAGTCCAGTAATCCATTATGTTTACAGATGTATCCGAGCATATTTGGCATTCAGATAGTTGCTTGAGCCAAGCATTCAAACTATATTTACAAAGTGCCAAAAAGAGGCTTAACCAGTCAGCCTGTTATCTTAGCAAGCGTCTATTTTGATATAATTACATGTATCCCTGTTTGAACTGTTGTAAAGATCACCAGGGTTAGTATTTACCTGTGTGAGTTTCATTTGATGAATGTGTGGCCCATTTCTAGCATAATTATCCCTCATTTCGTGGCCTTTGCATGTGATGTCAAGCATCCAGAATTATGTTTATTATTATCATTGTTATTGCCACAACTCTTATTATTACTATTCTTAGATGGGATTTATGGATTTTATTTGGGTGACTTTAGTTTATGTACTTTTATTTATAAACATATTTTCTGATAGCCCTATTGAATTTAATTTAATTTAATTTAATAGATTTGTATGCCGCCCAACTCCCGGAGGGTATTGAATTTCTTATACCCTCAATCCAATTTATTTTAATTACTGAAGCATAATATTGCCCCTTTAATTAAGGTGAGTTACCAGAGAGTGAAAAAGAGAAGGAAAAAAAATCTGCCATAACATGCAAAATTATGTTTAGATTACAAACGTTAATTTGAAACATAATAATCATAATCAATTTAAGAATTGGTATAAATGTGTTTAATTTCTAACTGAACATATAAACCATAGTCTTATCAAATTAAAATATGCTGAAAATTAATACCCATTCAGTGTTTCTTACTTCAGTTTGGGACACAAATTTTTAAGATATAACTGCCAATTTTGATGAAAATTCATGTATCTTATGCATGTTTATACTTGGCTTAATTCTGAAACCAGGATAATATAATGTCCAAAAAGGGGTTCTGTGTAGCGGTGAAAGCTGAAAAATGCAATCCACAATATTAGGTCCTGGAAAGACAATGAAAATTCAACCCTTTCTCCTCCCACTTTAATAAGTTACCTAGAGTTACAGATGTACCCAATAATTAGCACTTAGCAATAACACTTAGACATATATGCCACTTCATAATGCTTTACAGCTCTCTCTAAGCTGTTTACAAAGTCAGCATAATTCCCCCAACAATTTGGGCCCTCATTTCACTAACCTCAGAAGGATGGAAGGCTGAGACAACCTTGAGCTGGTCAGAATCAAACTGCTGCAGTCGGCAGAGTTAGACTGCAATACTGCATTTTAACCACTGCACCACCATGGCTCTAATTGTCATAAGGCTTTATTTAGTCAATTTTATTCAGTGAGCTTTATATTCATCTTCCACCACTTCTGTTTTCCTTAGGTTGGTTGGTTTTCTTATTTATTTGTTTGTTTTCTTTTAGCTATGTAACTTGTCTCTATATTTCCTGTTTCCGAAGATTTTTTGTGCAATTCTTCCTTTTGGGTTGGGTGATATTTATTGCAAAAATACCATTTCCCATTGATTTACTGTTTATTTATTCTTTGCACACTTTAATTTTTTTTACATTTGAAATCCTTAAATGGATGCCACTTTATTTATTTTAATAAGATTGTAACACAATTTTTATACCATCAACTCTTTATCCACTTACCTCTCCTTATTTTATCTAAGTAAAATCCATTCCATTTCAACTAATTCTTGTCTTCTGATGTGTGTGCATGCACACAAAACACAATATTACCTAAATAGAATATAGTTTATATATAAATAGAATGTATTTATCATGTGCCAGTTGCAAGATTTATACCAAAATCAACTCCATCAATTACAGAGGGATTTTCTTTGGATAAACACGAACTGTTTGCATTATTCCTAAAGCAGAAAACAAATGAAAGATGCCTTTGTCTTTTTTTTTCTTTTTAATAGGGCATCATACATATTTAGGACTACTTACCGCAATTTCATCTAAGAAGTATTGACTTTGTGTTTTGGGATAGATACCCATTATTTAAAGAAAATAATTTACTAAAATTATGTAGAAATATAAGATAAGTACTCAGGAAAAATAAATAATGGAAAGAATATCACCCGGAAATAATGAAAAGAGGCTCAAGAAATGATAATTGGAGACAATGCACAAAATTATAATACATTGTTGACGATCTCTCCCAGGTATGTCACAAATAGAGATTACACTTCATGAACATACACATATACAACACGAGAGACAGGCCTTATATTTTGTTCCAGTCATCATCTTTTTGTCCCAGTTTTTCCATCTTTAGAGCTAGCTAGTTCCTCAAAGTAGCTTGGATAATTATTTATTTATAGACCTGCTAGTTCAGGACCCTCAATCCCATTAATCATGTTTCTGCCTTCTGCCATCTGTTGTAAATGAACAAACCAGCCTGCAAGTTTCTCAAGTATCTGCATTTGCTATTATGTAGATTAATGTAAAATGAGAAGAAAAAAATAAATCTATCGAGTGTGCTGCCTATATGCCTAATGAACCTGCCTCAAAATTCATCACTTAGCATGCAGTAAATGAAAATAAGTCTCCAGTAATGCAAGGAAAGCATCAACCTATCGTTTACTAACAACTGTATCAATTTGTTAACCTAATTAGCTGCCAAAACTGGGTTTATTAACTGACTCACAATATCGCTTGCAATCATAAAAATGAGTTTTAGAATTTTAATTCAAAAAGATAACCATGTCATTTTGGAGTAATAATACAATAGTTGTTCTTTAAATTTTGTAACAGTGTGATTAATTTGAAGAGCTGCATTGTTACGTATGTTAAACCTCAGGTTTCATGTTTCTACCGTAGCCTTCTTAAATTCCACTTTGCCAGTGAAGAACTTTCCCTTGCAGATTGGTTCAAAGCCTCAACTAATGCAGCGTTTTGCTTCCATAAGGACTAGTTAAATGTGTCTGGAAATCTTGCAAAGAAGGACATGAGAGTTAGAGACTCTGCTTGTATTTGTTCTCAGCATCTGATCATCTTGTGCCTCTTAACCTAGAGCAGGGCATGTGCTGGCCCCTCCCCCTCCTGATTTAGTGAAGGGGGGGAAGTCCCGATACGTCACGTGATGACGCCGTGATGATGTGAGTTTGACACCCCTGACCTAGAGGTCCCATCTTGTGATGATATTGTGATAGCAAATAGCTTTAGATATATTATTTGCAAATGTATCAGCTTCTTAAAAAGAGCAATTAATTATGCTACATTCTGAGTATCAATAGTTATGCTACATTCTGAGTACCAATACAATATGAATGGGTGACCTTGGACTAGTTACTTTCTCTCAGCCCTAGGAAGGAGGCAATGAAAAAAAAACCATTGCCAAGTAAACTGCAGGGACTTGTCAAGGGAGTTTCCGAGAACAGGATACAATTGAACAAAATAAAATAAAATTTTAGGCTGAGGAATGATTAGTTCCAATTTATCCAATTCATAGCTAAACTAGGATTTTCAACTATATCATGTAAGTCTAAGGAGCTGAAGTGGTGCAGTGGTTAAATGCTGCGACTGCAGGCTGACTGCTAGTTCAGCAGTTCAGCTGTTCAAATCTCACTAGGCTCAAGGTTGACTCAGCCTTCCATCCTTCCGAGGTGGGTAAAATGAGGACCCAGATTGTTGGGGGCAATATGCTGAACTCTGTAAACCGCTTAGAGAGGGCTGTAAAGCACTATGAAGCGGTATATAAGTAAAGTGCTATTGCTATTGCTATTGCTAATCAGCCACTCCAGTACTCCAATAAAAACTATGGCTTACTGCAATGCCATATAGTTAATGGATTGCGGTGCCATAGCTTCATAACTTTGTAGATGGTAGAGGATTCTTGCCATTCAAAATTTAACACCACGATCAAATTACATGTGCCAAATCAATATGAAATGCGAATTTGAATTATCCTTCATTACTTTAGAAGTCTCAATTTTGTAGTATATTCTTTAAAATGCATATGAAACATGCATGTGTATACATGTGCACACAAGGTATGCAAAGGGTCTTTGCCCATCTTTGCTGATATGCCCATTGTGCTATTTCATGAGGCTCTGATAACAATGACCCTATAGTTGTTTTTGAAAATGACATCAGACACAGTTGTTCCAAAACATTGTAGCCTGCTTATGGTTAGGTAAAAATCTTTTATTTGCATCTAAGCTCTTCACTGGCTACCACGAGGCTTCTGGATACCATTCCAAATTCTGGTTCGGAACTTTAAAGGCTCATAGATACTTGAGTGGCTTGCTTGGGTGCCCAAAGTTACCCTATGAGAAGATGGGCAGCCAATAAATTTGATAGATAAATACATAAATAAAATAACTTAAGCTGTATACTTCAAGTGGACGCTTCTTAGCCAGTGCATGTGTGGGTTGTTAAACCTTCCTTTCCCACTTGAGATCTGGGGGGAAGATTGTTGAATTTGTTTCTCACCACTGCACTTATTCTATGAAACATCTCCAGCCAAAAAGCCTGATGGCTCCATTGTTTCTGGCTTTCTGATCATAGCAATTTATAAAGGGGGTTGAAAGTGTGAAGGATTATTACTTCTGTTGTGTGTATGGAGATACTCAATCATCCAGGTCAGGATTGTCCCAAAGATGTTTTGTTCTTCAGAACAAAACTGAAGAAGTTTCTGGAATGAGAAGAGAAACGTTTTCAAAGAAAACACAAAGAAGACTAATTGCCTTTTGGAAAATACTTCTGTTATAATACCTGAATTACCATTATAATTATTTTGGTCCTTTATTGTACAACGCCATGCATCCATGTGAAAATTGATATTACATAAAATAAATCAATAAATACTGAATGCAGAAATCCATTAACAAAGTAATAATGCACATATATGAATTATTATGGGACAGTTTTTTTTAAAGCTACCTGATGAAGAAACAGGATGGGAAAAAATAAGTTCAGAGAAAAGCAAAACAGAAAACTAATAGAAGGAAACACAGACAAAGTCATATGTCCTTTGTACCTAAGCTGGACTGGTTTGCTCTGATTTCTGTGGTTTTAACAAAGGAGACCAGTCGGTTCCATAGAAGGTTGGAAGAACAGGATTTGGGTATTCTTAAATCGAAATATGTGAACATTCTTATAAATCACTAAAATATTGATCAAGGTGCAAGTTAGATGCCACCTCTTTGGTTCTGAATTAAAGATTCAATTGAAAGTGCTTTTCTATATTCATGCACTGTTCTAGGTGATTGTTTAAGCATGGCTTGTTGAAAAAGCCACAGCATTCAGGTTCAAAAATAAGGCTATACTCTAAACCAGTAGCTGAGCTCAGTGACTGATTTTCATTTACAGTAGTGTTAATGATTGAAACAAAACTAATAAAATTATGATAAATGTAATGCATGAACTCAACAATTCTTACCAGATTTGGAACACAAAATATGAAGAAAATAGTAAAGATACTTTCAGTGAAATCTAGAAACCCTTTCCTCTTGATTCTCTCCCTTTCATATTTATGTTCTGCTCCCATAGTAACCAAGCTAACATCAGCATTGATAAGTAAGACTGGCCTTTCTTAATTACCTATAGATTGAATTGCCTCTATAGATCTTATAAATAACAACACAGATAAATTAGAAGTTGTCTTTACTATTAAAGCTTCAAGTCAATATATATATATATATTAAAAAACTTCACAGCCTGTTTGTGATTTCCTTGCTATAATATAAAGCTGAAATAAATAGGATAGCCAACTTTCTTCAAAAAAAGCAAATAAACAATGACATTGGAGTGACACCAGATTTGGAGACTAGTAAACCATTACAGAAATAGGTATCAAACACACACACACACACACACACACACACACACACACACACACACACACACACACACACACACACACATTACAGGACCTTTTATGCACTTCAGATTCTACTTATGTCTATCATTTTTGATAAGCAGCTTTCCTCACTAACAAGACTGTACGATGATAATGTCATTCAGTCTCTCACACACCCTTTCCTGCTATTTGTCCAGGACAGGAAGCTATGAGTTTTCTTGTCGTGTGGAGAAAGAGGAAATATCTAGCAAGCAAAAATTGATCATTGCATGCAAACAGGTCCATATCCTTTTTCCGCTTGACAACTTCCTGCTCGCCTGCTAGGAACAAATTTACTCTTCATTTTTCCGGTGTCCTGTATGTGAGCTTCTTAGGAAAAAAAAAAGGGGGGGGGGAGGTCTCAGTGGTAAACTATAGCAAAAAACTGAATGACCATGCAATTACTATGTTTCCCCAAAAATAAGATCCTGTCTTATATATTTTTTGAACCCTGAAATAAGCGCTTGGCCTTATTGCCATGCACTCAAAAGCCCGATTGGGCTTATTATCAGGGGATGTCTTATTTTGGGGGAAACAGGGTATTATTATAGTAGAAGCTTGTTTAGTTTATAAATCAACACAGCTGAATCATTAATATATTCCCATCCAAAAATCTTTTTATTATATATTCTCCATTACTGGGAGGAATTTTGTATATAGCTGATACCGATTGGCAGTGTTTTTCTAAGGTTACAACAAAATTTTGTAAAGCCCTATTTAAGATTATGGGAGATTGAAATATGTTGCTGCTGCAATGGTATCCGGGAATGACTTTGAGAGGCAGGGGTGATGCTAAAGCCAGGGGAATGATTGGATAAGAAGCAGCTCAGCTCACAGCAGGATGTGGACATGGTGAACATATCAGAAGGGACCCTCCCTAATTTCTTAAGCTGTAAAGACAGTGTGAGGGGGAATGTACTTTCAGAGTTACAAGATTCTGTTAATATAACCTTACATAGAAGTAGATTTAGTTCATCTGGGTGTGCTCCTTGTTTGAATTACCTCGCACGACTGACAAGTGCTGATATTCCCTGGCTAAATGTTCAAATGAATTTTAATATATGTTCTGATAAAATAAAATCCTGTAACCATTCTTATTCTAATCTATCTGGTTTTAGAAACAGTTGACAACCTAGCACCAATCTGGTATCACTGAAAAATAGACTTGTTATGTTACCATAAAAATATATTGTTGAGATAGGACTCCATCTCCTGTTTTAACAGCCTAATAGCCCTTTCCCAAATATCAGTATTTTTCACTAAATCTTTTCCTTTTAATTTTTTTTAAAAAAGTCTTTTCACTATATTAAAATAGAAAATCCAAACCCACCCTATACTATCACCATTTCTGTAGCAGCTTTAAATAGTGCATGCATTCACACAAAGAGTTCTTCCACCTTGATGACTATGTTCTCCAGGAGATAGTTTATACCAGTGATGGCGAACCTTTTTTTCCTCGGGTGACGAAAGTGCATGCACGCGCGCTATCATGCATGCGCGAGTGCCCACACCCATAATTTAATCCCTGGGGATGGCGAAAACAGCATCCCCCGCCCCTGGAGGCCCTCTGGAGGCCGGAAATGGCCCATTTCCCAACTTCTGGTGGGCCTAGTAGGCCCGTTTTTCACCCTCCCCAGGCTCCAGAGGCTTCCCTGGAGCCTGGGGAGAGTGAAAACGCCCCCCTGCCCCTCCCCGAGGTCCTCCAGAAGCCAAAAACACTCTCCCAGAGCCTCTGTGTGAGCCGAAAATCAGCTGGCCGGCGTGCACATGCAAGCTGGAGCTGAGCTAGGGCAACGGCTCGCGTGCTGGCAGATATGGCTCCGTGTGCCACCTGTGGCACGCGTGCCATAGGTTCGCCATCACTGGTTTATACTTTGCAGCTATTGTACATTTTCAAATTTTCCTAAATTATTTCCTGAAGTGGGAAGCAGCATTTTTCTTTACTGCACCATGCATGGAAACAGGCTTATCCCTTTTCTCTGGAAGCACAGTTGGAAATGTCATTGCTGAGTCTATCACAGAATTTTGTGTCAAACGTTGTAGCATTCCATGTATGCATTTGATCATTCCAGAGAAATCTAATCTAGATGGGGATTACTCAAGCTATAAAAAAGTGGAGATAGATTTACAGGAAATAAATTTAAGGGATAAGCAAAGCTTAGCGGCTGGATAAATACTGTATATCCTAACAGATGAGTTAAAGGCATGAGTTCTATACATGTGTCTGGGATGAAAGACAAAAAAAGTTACTTTAACAATCTCTTTAACAAAGTGTAGGCAATGTTACACAAACAGGGTCACACAGAAATCTTTAAATATCTGTCTGTACCACAAGTATGTCTTGAGGTTCTAATGAGTTAGGGTCTTTGCAAGCCTGCCTGCACCTTTAAGCAATTTGTGACCTTACTGTTGGAATGTCATCATCCATTGCTAAAATAGTCCAAGAAGGTGAGTGAATAGTCCACCTTCTTTTATATAATAAAGCAGTAAAAACTTGCAGTTCTGGTTCCTATGGTTTGTTATGTAATACTAAATCCTAGCTTGCAGTTGCAACTGAAAGATCCCTCAAGTTGTCCCTTTACCCTTCCTGATTTAATAGTATTTAATGTAATTAGTAACTTCCTGAAACAAGACAAAACCTTTGTTTATAATCCTGATTCCAATGCTGCATGCAAAATTATACTTCTGCCAATCTGGATGCACAGTGAGTTTCCCACAAAACAGGAAATAACTTTTAAAGCAGAATACATAGAGTATATGAATAAAAGAGTCTTCATCTTAGCTTACTTATCTGTTCCAAAAGCTCCATTTTTAATGCTTATTACTAATATGAACACTGGAAATATATATTTTGTAAAAAGGAGATAAAGACTTTGGCTGATAACTGAACGGCTAAATGAAGTCATTTGGTCTTGATAAAAGATAATCATAGTTTGAAGACTTTGAAGATCTCAGCTTTTAATTGTTTTAAGATCTTTCACGTGTTGCTTGTTCCTTTTGTGTTGTTTTTATCTGTATCATAATGTGTCATGAGTTTCAAGCAATGTGCAAGCTTCATATAAGAGATAAGGCATATGTTTCTCACTCGCTCACTCACACACACACACACACATACACAAAAGGTACTGTGACAATTGGAAAGAATTCTACATAATATGTATTCATTAGCTGAAACCCAATGTTGTGTTGGCAGTAGGATATTCCTTCATACTCACCTGATTTTCTCTCCCTTCAGAAACTGCTCTGGGGATTTAGGAATAGATTTTGAGGGAATAGGCTGGGCTGCAGGGAAAGAAAATCTACTTCTCCTATTTCGGGAATGGAAATTACTTTTGTTCATTGAAATTTATCTTTGGATTTTGACAGTTGTGTAGTATAATTAAGTAAACTGCATGTGCATTCCTTTCAGTGCGTTTTTTGCATGTTTAATTAGAAATAATTTCCACTGTGTTTAATGAGGCTTACTTTGAGAGAAGCGAACTTCAGCAACAAGTTTAACAAATTGATAAAACATTGCATTTTCCTTTTACATTGTATGCAGCCAAGTTCTTTAAAGACTATTAATACCATCAGTTATTTAAAAATGCAGTCAGCATATTTGTTCAGTGCTAGAGATCAAAGTATACCGACTAAGATTTCATCCACTACATAAGCTTTCATCATATGGGTATTGCTAATAATTTCAGAGTTATGCATCCATCTGTATTGATTTCCATTTCTAGTTTGCATGCTCAGGAATGCTTGCATCGATTACACAAGAAAGTAAATTCTCCTAATGGAATTTTTCATTAAATATTTTAGTTTTCTTAAATAAATTCCCCACCTCCACTCCCCAGGTCTCTCAATGGGATAAAAAAGACAGTATATACCATTATAGAGTGAGAACACAGAGCAAAAGACTCCACTGGTATTATTTTATTGTGATTTGTGCATTTCTTGTGGAAGTAGGTTGAATTCTATCATAAAGTTTTCTTTATGAGTTTTCTTATGGAGAATATATTTTTTTTTCTTATGGGGAATGTTTTGTTGATTGGTATGGATGTTGGTAAGCCAAATGGTATTTTGCATCTACCAAAGGCCAAAATTAGCAAATGGAGAATGTGTCAGTCACACAGTTGCTTTTTATTGTTGTTGGGACAGTGAATCAAGTTGGACAAGTTCAAGCTGTCAAGTAAACCATTATTCTTGAAGGAAAGGTCACAAATCTCTTTGCACTTGTTTCCTTCTGCTCTGTGGGAATCCCCCTTGAAAACTGTGTTTACTCAGGATGGGAGGACATTGTTTTAAAGCACTTGATTCTTATTTCGAGTTGGGGCAAAGCAGTTGTGAAAAGTGGAATTTATTTGGTGAGCGAACACAAACCCAAAATACCTGCTCCAGACATTTCAGGGGGGGGGGGGAAGTCCTTCAGCTGGAAAAAATGGACATAGGAAATAGGGACTAAGTATTAAATGTTTAACACCCCTTAAGCATCACGGAGGTTTGGTGATGAGCAACAAGGTTTATCAATCAACAGACTTGCTGTAGCTCCTTTAGTTACTACAGTCTGCTGAACCTTTTGTGGGAAATTTTATTGGGGTGAGAAATAAACACTTAGGAATCCAGAACATTTCCTAGCAAAATAGAGAAAGAGACAACCCTCATGATCCCTAAAGAAGGAATCCTCTAGTTCCTTATAGGATCTTGGGCATATCCCAAACAATGTAGAAATGAAATCCCAGTACACAGATCATTGGCAAAAGATATAAATTCCTTTCTAAAATCTAATTCGGTCTTCCTGAAAGATTCCCGAAGTTCCGTCCCCATTTCATCTGGGAATTGACAATAGCGGAAAGCCTGACCTTTATAGAGGTAATCCTTGAAGTTATTTCTGTTGGGACCACAATAAAAGGAAAGGGGAAGTTTAACCCCTTTCTTACCATTCCCATTCCGTCTTCACAAATCTTGTTGGGATTTGCTCAGTACTTTACACTGTGCAGGTCCTTGGAGAAAGTTATGCTATGAATGTACAGTATTTTAACAGAGTTGGAAGGGACATTGTAGGTCATCTAGTCCAACCCCCCCCCCCAGCGCAGGAGATCCTACATCTTTTCTGGTAGATGGCAATCCAATCTCTTCTTGAAAGCTTCCAGTGGTGAACCTCCCACAACCTCTGAAGGCAAGCTGTTCCATTGGTGGATTGTTCTCACTGTCAGAAAATTTATCTTTATTTCTAGGTTGAATCTCTCCTTGATCAGTTTCAATCCATTATTTCTTGTCTGGCCTTCAGATGCTTTGGAAAATAGGTTGACCCCCTCCTCTCTGTGACAGACCTTCAAATATTGGAACACTGCTATCATGTCTCCTCTGATCCTTCTCTTCTCTTCACTAGGTTAGCCATGCTCAGTTCCTGTAACCATTCTTCAAATGTTTTAGCCTTCAGTGCCCTAATCATCTTTGTTGCTCTTCTCTGCAATCTTTCTAGAGTCTCAACATCTTTTTTATAGTGTGGTAACCAAAACTGGATGCAGTGTTCTAAATATAAATACAGAGGACACTATATGAATTCTAGAATTAAGGTCATCAGATTTGTAGAAATGAACTCTAGAGCCTTAATAAATGTAGTGCTTAATGCATGTGTTCTTTCAATCTGCCAAAGGGTTTGTTGTTATTTTATTTAAAAAAAACATATAAACAACTGATTGGGATTTCAATTATGTGGCTACTCTGATCTCCATTGTCCACTGATAGCTGATTTAATATTAAAAACATATCCATATTTATTATCTTATTTATAACAGCTGCTGTGGCCTAGAGGTAGAGCTCTTGCCTCACAATCAGGAGGTTGTGAGTTCGATCCTAGGTAGAGGCAGATGTAGGGTCTCCTGCTTGGGCAGGGGGTTGGACTAGATGACCTGCAAGGTTCCTTCCAACTCTGTTAATCTGTTAATCTTGTTTTATTGAGTCTAATATGTAAAACTTCCTTCTCCAAAAGAACATTACCGAGGTAGTGGTGGGGGTGGGGATGATGATGATGATGATGATGATGATGATGATGATGATGATGATGATGATACTGTGCAAAAGCCTCTCAAGTCTCAACCAAAATCTTTTGGGAGAAGGTGGTTGCAAAGAAGGGGGAAAAAGCAGCTTAAGTGGTTGCAGAGAGTAATGACAAATTGAAAAGGGGGACATAACAGTATGGCTAGCATTATGGGAGGATGAGTGTTAATTGTGCTACAGATGACTGGATATTGAGAGACCGAAACAATTTTTAGAGACAAATGAGAGAGATGTTTTTTTTAAAAAAAAATGCTAAATGTTACAGGAAGCAAAAGTGCAGTTCATGGAAAAGCTTAACTGCTCTGCAAAATCTTCACAATTTGGGTTTGCAGAAACGGTTAAAATAGTGCTGGAAGATTTGACACCCAAATAATTATTAACTGCAGAACATGTCAGATTTCATAAAAACAAGATGGACAGTCCATTGTGTGATGTATGAGCTGAGCTTAAAAACTCCTCTGAACATTGCAAGTTTGGTAAAGAGCTAAGCAATTCATTAGGTAGTCTGGAGTTTTGAAAGAAAGGATTAAAATGAGACTCTTAATTCAAGACAAATTTAACATTTAAGAGAAAGGTTGAAATCACTGTCTCCATGGAAACTGCTGTTAAAGATACAATAGAGCTACAGTTAGGAGTGAAAGTAAATGTGAATAAGCTTCCAATACCATACAAACAAGGACTAATAGGTCAAAAATGAACTGTACCATTGTTGTGGCACAAGTCCATACTTATCGGTTTAATGCAGTGGTGGGTTCCTACCAGTGCGGTCCACTCTATAGCACCGGTAGCGGCCCGCTGGTGACGTCACAGTACCGGTGCGGTCGGTTGCCGGTGCCTGGGCGCTGCCATTTTTTTTAAAAAAAAATTTACATTTTAAAAAAAATTTCTTCTGCGCAAGCTCAGAAGCCGAGCTTCCGGCACTGCGCATGCGCTGCCTTCCTACCCCACAGTGAGTCCAAGCAGGGGAGGCTGGCTGAGGGAGCGCATGAGACGCTGAAAGAATGGGCAGCAGGAGCTATCTCCATTCCCCTCCCTTCAGCAGTCCGAGAAGCCACGCCCAACCGGTCACATGGCTGGCAAGCCACACCCACAAAATAAGCCACAGCCACAGAGTGATAGTAAAAAAATTAGGAACCCGCCCCTGGTTTAATGCATATTAAAAGAGAATCCTGAAAAAATGGAGTAAAATGGAAGATATTCGGAGAACTATGTCCGGGAAAAGCATAGTTTACTAAAGATAAGCAAGAAAGCAAGAAGGAATGCAAGGTGCATGCCACATGCCAGAGGTGAAAAATGTGATAGTGAAAATGAAACAGTTTATAACTAATCTGGGAATATGTATAATAAAAGGTGAAGGGAAACCAGCACTATTTGATGAAGGTAGCATGACTTCTATTCTGTAGAGAAAACTGTAGTGTCATTCACTGGTCATTTGCACCCTTGGGAAGATTAGCAAGTTTGCGAACAAGGTGATTCCTGGTGACAAATTCACCTCCAGCATTATGACACACATTGCTACTGTGACTGCTCCAGGAAAAAAAGTATATCCGAGGGATCCTTTGGTGGCCTCTGAGCTTGGTTGTTTTATTGCGTTATCCAAACTAGATACCTTCAGTGCTTTAATGAAACATCTGCAAAAAAAAAACAACCAAGCTCAGCGAGCACCAAGGACCCTTCAATTCAACCCTGAGCTACAAATATTTTTCTTCAAAAGTATATCTATCTCTAGTTTCAGTCAGCTGACCTTCATTGGCAAGATGAGTCTCACCCAGGGCTGTAATGCCAATGTTTGTATTTTGCAAGGTCTCTGGCAATCAAGGTTGTTCTTCTTTCTACTCTATCGGCTGTAGGATTGTCAAAAGCATATGCATGTTCCAAGGTGAACAGTGTCACCTTACATTTTTTGTATTTGTTCAACTTCCAAAAAGGGATCCCTGCCAGCTGTGGTAAACTGGCCAAGGAAAAAAACAAAGAATTCCCAATTACTTTTGGAAAAACACCTTTGAATAAAATGGCCAGGCTATAATAAAGCAGGCAATGCTTAAAGTACCTTTTCTAGCGCCTTCCTCATGCTTCACAGGTGAGTGGTGCATTCCTACAGTGGATTGTTTAGTAACCCACATAGATTTCACTGCTACTCCATTCATTGAAAAATAAGATCTGAGCCACAGATCCATAACTACAGCTCCTGGTGTATCCACACCATAGCATAAATATATGCCATTATCAAATAACTGAAATACATAGCAAAAATCTGATTTCATTAATTTTATCAACACTATGATGAACTTACACTAAACACTAAGGGGTTACACATAAGAGAGTTACCACAGCACCAAAACTTGTAAATAGAATAAGGGTTTGTATGTCAGCAGGAAGAAGTATAGAAATTTTGGTTGCAGTTGCTGTTGATTGATCAGGTTTGCCTGAGACCTTGGATTATCCATTACTTTCAGTTGCTTGTGTATGTTTGAACTATCAGGCTCCCTGGAGTTTTGTTCTTCTCTGAATTTCAGTAAAAAGAAACAACAAGTGGGGGGGGGAATCTACTCTTGACCCCAGTACCTTCTTGAGTAAGGCACAAAAATCATAGCAGAAGAGTCTAAAAGGCCATGTCAACCTAATCATCACTAAGATTCAGAGGCCCAGGATGAACCAGGAGGCTGGGCTTATCAAATGCATTTTCCATGAATGTTGCAAGATAGGCTACATTATCAACAGAGAACCAATCTGAGCTTTTCATCTTTGGCATCCTTAATTGTTTTAGTTTAAGGATTTCTGCCTCAGCATTATAGCTTGCTGAAGGCCTATTGATCATTAATAAAGTGATTGTTAAATATCTCCGAGTTGGTAAGAGTATGTATCTCAGCAATAAAAGTGATTTCTTCTTTTTTTATATACAGCCCTTTGAGATTTAACAACTGTGAAGAGCCGTGTGGGCTAATTTTATAATGATCAATAAACATCTTTTATTACTTTTAAATGAAAAGAAAATGAAGACTGGAATCCAGTGATGAAGAATTGATTTCTGGCAACAAGCAAAATTGTTTGGTCTATTTTTATAGATGGCATAATTATATCCAAAACCCATAAACAACAAACACCACATTTTTTTTATCCATGTGTGAGTGAGAGTGTGTCTCTGGATATGTCTTTTACTAATGGCTACAGAGTCAATCAGAAATTCGAATAAAACCAAAACATCCCTTTGTTAATCAAAGAAAACATCAGCATAATATAAACAACAGGAAAAAAAAACCGACATGTTCTCACAGCATCACCTGAAGTGCAACTTCAAATGCTTCAGTGCACAGCAGTGGCTTGTATCTAAATTTGACTTTTATTCAGGACACAGACAAATAATTTAGTTTAGTATTAAACATCTCTATTTTAGAGCCAGCTTTATAGAGACATTTTCAGTTAGCTCCACAAAACTGATGACTTGTGAAGAATGTTCAATGTCTTTTAATATTTCCTTTGAACCTCACCTTGGTATAGCCTTGCTGCATTCTTATGAAAATCTTCTTATACAGTTCGAATCAGCAGCAATATTTACAATAATTGCAGTATTTCTGGATTGCATGACTGTTAGCAGGCCATCAACCGCAGATTTTGTCAGTGTCTATTGCAACATTAAAGGCATCTTCCACCTTTGAGCTGTCTACTATATATTCTGAACTTATGTATTAAACATAGCCAGGAAAAATGTTGACTTTGACTTCAATGTATCCACTCTGTCACTATTACTCCTTTTCAGGCTAATATGATTACTGAACTGAATTGAAATAAATGAGCTGGCACGTATTGTTGAGCTGGCATCCCTGGTTCTTGCTTATCCTGTGCTTTGTGGCAATACAACTTGTAAAAAAGAAGCAAGAAGTTGGAATTGCGATCACCTACAGTACCTGGATACCAACCCAACCATGATCAGACTTTTCCTTTGGAGTTGACATACTGAGGAAATTTAAAATGAATGGCAGGTGCTTTTTATTTATTTTTAATAAGATTTCTAATTCATTGTTATTTACAATGTGTATTTTTTACTTTTTACCTTGAGTACAATTTTAGTATAATAATAATAATAATGCAAAGGTGGAGGCAGATAAGACAGAGAAATATCCTGAATGTATTTCCCTGTTCTCTGTTGCCAGGACATTTTATCAAATTTGTTGTCACACTTAGTGCATTTTTTAATTTATTTTTATTCTTTAATTTATTTCTGTTTGTTTCATACACACACACACCACACACAAGCGCAAAGCATTCAAAAACATTTTTCCAGAGAAACCAAAACATTTTGGGAGAAAAAGAATAATACATTTATATTTTTCGGGGTGGCACGGTGGTTAGAATGCAGTATTGCACATTAATTCAACTGCCAACTGCCAGCAATTCAACAGTTTGAGTCTCACTGGCTCAAGGTTGACTCAGCCTTCCATCCTTTCGAGATCAGTAAAATGAGGACCCCGATTGTTGGGGGCGATATGTTGACTCTGTAAATATGCTTAGACTCCGTGTAAAGCACTGAGAAGTGGTATATAAATCTAAGTTCTATTGCTATTGCTACTTTCTTTATTGTTAATTTCTTGAAATCTTCAGAATTTTTCTTCTGGTAGAAGACCTTCTGGTAAATTCTTATTTTGTATACTGACTACTGATTCCTTTACCACCTACGTTTTCTGAGAAGAACAATATGTATCCCAGAATCCTAATTGATTATTGCTTTCATAGTATTGAATCATGCAAATAAGTTATCTTTCACTTTTTGAATTCAGACATAGACCAACTGCCAAAAAACTTGAGAAAAGTTGTTTCTGTGATTTATTTATTTTTTTGCTGTCTTCTAGGTACACATTTATCTATATACTATTAAAATTCTTGTTTTTGTCTGATATTTTGTAAGCTTCAATTGAGCAAAACAAAAGCTTGTTAATGAAAATATCACAAATTGGCTAACTTACAGAATGCCAGGACCTATTACTCCTGAAGGAGTGAAATTTGAGGAACTTTTACTGCAAAGGGAGGGAGGCAGAGGTGCGTTTCAGCAGGTTCTGACCAGTTCTGGAGAACCGGCAGCGAAAATTTTGGGTAGTTTGGAGAGCCAGTAGCAGAAATTTTGAGTAGTTTGGAGACCCAGTAAATACCAACTCTGACTGGCCCCGCCCCCATCTATTATCTGCCTCCCGAGTCCTAGCTGATCGGGATGAAATGGGGATTTTGCAGTAACTTTCCCCTGGAGTAGGGAGGGAATGGAGATTTTGAAGTATCCTTCCTCTGCCATGCCCACCAAGCCACGCCCACCAAACCAAGCCATGCCCACCAAGCCACACCCACAGAACCCGTAGTAAAAAAAATTGAATCCCACCACTGGAGGGAGGGAGAGAGGAAGGAAGGAAGGAAGGAAGGAAGGAAGGAAGGAAGGAAGGAAGGAAGGAAGGAAGGAAGGAAGGAAGGAAGGAAGGAAGGAAGGAAGGTTTCCAATTATCACTGCCAACATCCCACAAGGAAACTCAGAATATCTGAAGTTGCTGCCTCTACCACTGAATTTTTGCCCATCCATGGTCATTCTGTTTCTCTGTTTAGGTAAGTAAAAAATCTCTGAAACCCTGACTCGATGGGTCATGGGCTATCTAGTCACCATTAAATTTCCATCTGATTGCAATTAATATTCTTAAAAGCCTCTGTATGCCATCTGTAATATAGTGATCAATGAGCCACTTTATCAGTGTGATCTGTACACTACCTTCAAGCAAGAGTGACAGGCAAACATCTATTCTGGGTAAATGCTCTCTCTATATGTAATTTTGCCTTTTATAAAGATATAGGTATAATATAAACCTAAGTATATGGAAATTTGGCATGCTTCAGATATATTTATACAAACTCTTCACAAACAAATAACAAGAAAATGCCAATGAGGTGTAACCTTTTATCCTGATCTGCAGTTAATTGTATAAACTAAATTTTTATCAGAATGGTGAAGCATTTTGTGATTCTTGCTGTGGCCATTTCTTTTACTGTTCAAAACAGATGGTTTCCAATGGTAAAATTTATCATAGGATTACTTTGGCTGTGATGACTTCCATCATTAAAAAAAAAAAGAACAAAATTGACAGCAACAATTCATAGTGCCTTGTCTTCCATCCAAAATTGTACTTACACATTTTCTCTATGGGAAAATGCACGATTTCCTAAAGGAAATGTACTCTAATGTACATAATGTAAAAGCCCTCATTGAAATTGCATGAAAAGAAGTCATGTCTTCCTCGAGGTTCTTTGCTTCCTAAGTGCTTTCTGGAAACATAGAAAGCTTTTTGTCTTTTATTAGGTTATAATTGTTCTTGTTTCTTTAATAATATCTCAATGGAAGCATTTTTACAGGGACTGCTTTTGTAGCCGATAATAAGTGATAGCAACAATATGAGAGCTTAATTTCTAAAAGAGTGAAAAATGACACTCTAATGAAAAAATACATAAACAAATCCAACACTTTGGGTTACAACATTCTTAATCTTAGGTCAAGAGCTTTGTGTTTTCATGTTAATTCATTCCACAGCACCTGCATTCTTGTTTTATGAAGAGATGTACAAATGTAATATATCAAATCACTTTTCTCTTGGTAATCCTAGAATCAGAAGTTATTTTTGCTATATAACAGTGATAGCGAACCTATGGCACGGGTGCCACAGGTGGCACGCGGAGCCATATCTCCTGGCACGCGAGCCGTTGCCCTAGCTCAGCTTCAGTGCACATGTGCGTGCCCGCCAGCTAATTTTTGGCTCACGTGGAGGCTCTGGGAGGGCAATTTCGGCCTCCGGAGAGTCTCCGGGGTGGCAGGGGGGAGCGTTTTCACCCTCCCCAAGCTCCAAGAAAGCCTCTGGAGCCTGGGGAGGGCAAAAAATGGGCCTACTGGTCCCACTGGAAGTCGGGAAATGGGGGTGTGGGGGGGTCACGCACGCATGCGCAGGGGGGTGGGGCAAGTGGGGGGCTTTGAATTATGGGTGTGGCATGCACACGCATGCGATAGCACATGTGCGCACTATTTCGGCACCCGAGGAAAAAAAGGTTCGCCATCACTGCTATATAACATTGCCAAAAAGGCACTAAGAGTTGTTAATCTAATCTTGTGTAGCTTCTTCTCTGGCAACATTACATTGCTAACCAGAGCATACAAAACATTTGTTAGACCAATTCTGGAATACAGCTCACCTGTCTGGAACCCGCACTGCATATCAGACATAAATACAATCGAGAGAGTCCAGAAATATTTCACAAGAAGAGTCCTTCACTCCTCCGCTCACAACAAAATACCTTATTCCACCAGACTTGAAATACTGGGATTAGACAATTTACAACTACGTCGCCTCCAATCTGATCTAAATGTAGTTCATAAAATCATATACCAAAATGTCCTTCCTGTTAATGACTACTTCAGCTTCAACCACAACAATACACGAGCACGTAATGGATTCAAACTAAATGTAAAGCGCTCCAAACTCAACTGCAGAAAATACGACTTCAGCAACAGAGTGATCAATGCCTGGAATGCACTACCTGACTCTGTAGTTTCTTCCCCAAACCCCAAAAACTTTAACCTTAGACTGTCTACAGTCGACCTCTCCCCGTTTCTAAGAGGTCTGTAAGGGGCGTGCATAAGCGCACCACTATGCTTACTGTCCCTGTCCTACTGTCCTATTGTCCTCTTTTATCGTTACTTTTTACTTATGTTTATACAAACTACTACTATCCTATATATGTTTGACAAATAAATAAATAAATCTGTGCTACACCTGTGAAGCTGAAACAATTTGTAACTACCAACCAAGCTACTGCATTAATCTGAAGTATTTTATTAATGATAAAATGTCTATCAATGCTGCTCTCCCAAAGAGCTAACATTTACCCATTTTGTAGGATACTTTAAGAGGGTCTTTTGAGACTATACAAATTCAAGCTAGTTTCACTCTCAAATTGTACGAGTGATTTTTCATCTATCTACTCAAACAAAGCAAACTATGAAAAATCAGAAGGCATCCAGCATTCCTGAAAAGCATGAGTTAATAGAATAGAATAGAATAGAATAGAATAGAATAGAATAGAATAGAATAGAATAGAATAGAATAGAATAGAATAGAATAGAATAGAATTCTTTATTGGACAAGTGTGATTGGACACACAAGGAATTTGTCTTTGATGCATATGCTTCAGTGTACATAAAAGAAAAGATACATTTGTCAAGAATTATGAGGTACAATACTTAATGATTGTCATAGGGTACAAATAAGCAATCAGGAAACAATCAATATTGATATAAATCGTAAGCAATAGCACTTAGCACTTAGACTTATATACTGCTTCATAGTGCTTTACAGCCCTCTCTAAGCGGTTTACAGAGTTCAGCATATTGCCCCCAACAATCTGGGTCCTCATTTTACCTACCTCAGAAGGATGGAAGGCTGAGTCAACCTTGAGCCTGGTGAGATTTGAACAGCTGAACTGCTGAACTAGCAGTCAGCTGCAGTAGCCTGCAGTAGCTGCATTTAACCACTGCGCCACCTCGGCTCGATACAAGGATACAAGCAACAAGTTATAAGTGGGAAGAGATGGGTGATAGCAACAATGAGAAGACTAATAGTAATAGTAATGCAGCCTTAGTGAATAGTTTGACAGTGGTTAGGGAATTATTTGTTTAGCAAAGTGATGGCATTCGGGGAAAAACTGTTCTTGTGTCTAGTTGTCTTGGTGTGCAGTGCTCTATAGCGTCGTTTTGAGGGTAGGAGTTGAAACAATTTATGTCCAGGATGCGAGGGGTCAGTAAATATTTTCACGGCCCTCATTTTGACTTGTGCAGTATACAGGTCCTCAATGGAAGGCAGGTTGGCAGTAATTGTTTTTTCTGCAGTTCTGATTATCCTCTGAAGTCTGTGTCTGTCTTGTTGGGTTGCAGAACCGAACCAGACAATTATAGAGGTGCAGATGACAGACTCAATAATTCCTCTGTAGAACTGTATCAGCAGCTCTTTGGACAGTTTGAGCTTTCTGAGTTGGCGCAGAAAGAACACTCTTTGTTGCGCTTTTTTGATGACGTTTTTGATGTTAGGTGACCATTTTAGGTCTTGAGATATGATAGAACCTAGAAATTTGAAGGTCTCTACTGTTGATACTGTATTGTCTAGTATTGTAAGAGGTGGTAGAATGGGAGGGTTTCTCCTAAAGTCTACCACTGTTTCTACGGTTTTAAGTGTGTTCTGTTCCAGATTGTTCCGGTCGCACCACGAGGCTAGGTGTTCAACCTCCCATCTATATGCGGTTTCATCATTATCTCGTATCATCTGCAAACTTCAGTAGTTTAACAGATGGATTGTTTGAGATGCAGTCATTGGTATATAGAGAGAAGAGAAGTGGTGACAGCACACAGCATTGGGGGGCCCTGTG
The DNA here is from genome assembly GCA_023053685.1 of Diadophis punctatus similis. Classification (NCBI taxonomy): domain Eukaryota; kingdom Metazoa; phylum Chordata; class Lepidosauria; order Squamata; family Dipsadidae; genus Diadophis; species Diadophis punctatus. Next base: position 2,935,293 of record JALIGW010000028.1, on the reverse strand, counting down.
CTAATTGTACAGGTATCTGATGTGATTTTGCCTAGCTTCACCTGCTCCTTCCTGTCTCTTAGAAATAAACACAGACGAGAGCAGGGGGAGGGAGGGAGAGGGAGCGGGAGAGAGAGGGGGGAGGGGGAGGGGGAGGGGGAGGGGGGAGGGGTCTTTAAAAAAATAAACTCTGTTCATGTATAGCCCATAAATTTAAGCTATACCATGCAGCATATAACAAGAGAACTGGTTTTCTGAAATGGCTGTAGCCAAATACATTAGATTCACTGGCTGCCATGTTAGTCACTTAATCAAGTTTGAAACCTACATAAGATAAATGTATTTGGTTTAGTTTAGGAAAAAAAGACAAATAAGGCAGGAATTCTATGTATGTACTTGTACTGTGTGTACTCAGGGCAACTGAGTATGATTTAATTTTTATTATGTTTTATTTATCATTTTGTTCTATCATCTCTCTCCCTCCCTCCCTCTCTCTCTCTCTCTCATCTCCCCATCTCTCCCCCCTCCCTCTTTCTCTGAAGTTAAGTTCTAGAAATTTTCCCAGGATGCCCAGAGCATGAAGCTATGCCAGCCCAGGAACTGACAGCGTGAAATCCATCCCAATTGAAAAAATGGGAGACATGAAAAAGAAATGACTTCCCTCTTCCTTGCTTTTTCACAATGTTGTGATCCTATCAATGTAGGTCTTCTATTTTAAGATTCTATCCCTTAAACCTGCTTTGCCAAGTAGGACATTCCAGAAAATGATAAAAATTTGCATGACAAGAAACTGGAAAGCCACATACGGCTCGTATCAGCCCCGTCAGGCAGATATGACTAGAAAATTAATTCTACAAGAAATCTAAAAGTAATTGTATTGAGAATGTCTATAAAAGTAGAATTTTGATTGTGCTACACTCCCACCCTTAGGTAGTACCTAAGGCATACAGTATGTCTGCCTATTATTGCAAGTCCTGTCTTGCAATACAAAGCACAACTATTCATGCTTAGATACTACCACAGACATGACCTTTATGCATTGTACCAGCATCTTTGCCTTCTGCATTGCATTAACCATCTGGTTCTCTCTGATAATATGGCTTGTATCTGCATGAAAAAGGTGTAGGAGATGTAAGGTTGGCATTTGAACACGGTGAATGAAATGAGATATCTGTACTAGTATCCTTTGGGGGGAGGTATTACCCAATTAATCTTTCTTTTGTTTGGCCTGATATTATATTCAGTTCCCATAAATATTCTAGCAAACAGGAAAGATTACTGGAAATATTCTTTCATGGAAATAGTGCCCTCTGGACAATACCGAAACAATGGAGAAAGGGTAATATTTATTGGCTCATTACAAATTATGGTTATCCACTTTGGTACTACAAAACATTTCTCACTGGGTCACTGGACAGAATCAATGCCATCATTCTCAATATATGTGTTTACTTCTCTTCCCTGCAACTACAGAATATTGTTATGTCAAGCTTCCTAATTGTTCAGAAACAATTTGTAGTGATTTGTTGTGCCACAGAACAAAGAAGATATCTGTTATTTTATAGCTAATTATTCAGGATAGTAAACTTAGTCCTGAAGGCATAGCCTTCAAAATTCATCTGTTGGTCACTAGGACATTAGCATGGTGAATATAACTCAGCCACATATGGTTTTTCCATATATGTTAACGTTTCAAATGTCTGATGGAACACAGTGGGAAAACCAGATCCAAAGAAAGACTCCTAAATAGCTACATACATGAGAGCAGATGTTAATGCCATTTGGCTTTGTTGTCCCTCATTAGGGCAGAGAACCAGTTATTAAAAAATTTGCAGCCCACCACCGCGCAGGAATATTCAGAGTCAGTTTTCACCAGCCTGTGCCAATATGACATATACAACAAACCTATTATTTGAGGAAATTGCCTGCCTCAGAGTTTTGTTTGCTATGGGTATGTTACTTGGAACCCTGACAGCAGGAATGAGCCCTATCCTGTAGTCACCACCATCTACCACCACTTTTTGTTTTAAAGTTCATCAGTGTAACCATATACAGGGGTGGGTTCCTCCCGGTTTGGACTAGATCGCCCGAATCGTTAGCGACCTGCTGGTGACACAATAATGGTGTCACAGATCCTTTTTGGGGGAATTTTTGGGGAATTTTTCCGTGTTTGGATGGCTTCTCCTCTTCCGCGGCTTGAAAAAGAGCCTGCCCACCTGCCCCCGGGTTAATACTCACCTTTATTTCTTCACCTGAAGCACAGCTGATCAGCTCGTCAGCTGTGTTTCAGGCTGAATCCTGCTATTGAGCATGCGCGGAAGTGAAATTGCACAGGGGGAATGCGCATGTACCTGCGAGGGGAGCGAGAGAGCGCGAGCGAAACATCGCAATGCAAACTGGTGGCGAAGGTAAGTGGAACCCACCCCTGACCATATAGATTACTTGATTAGAAATACATGTATAGTTCATGTCATGCAAGCTGTCAAGCCCAGTGGTGTGTGTGTGTGGGTAAGAGAGAGGAAGAGGGGGAAGAGAAATACATGGGAATCGAATTTCTCCCTCACATCCATATAAATAGCTCTTTTTATATGAAAATCACTAGCACTAATTATTTGTTGCACTTCCTTTTTGAGTGGCATCATCCCTGTGATAATCTTGGGGAACCTACTCATTTGAAAATCAAGATGACTTGGCTGTTTCTCACAAGTGTTTGAACCAGGAATTTAGATGAATTATTTTGGTGGGGCAGCTTTTATGAATTAGCATTGTGTTTTAGGTGGTTACGTATTGTTTTACCACCTAGGATCACTATTGTGAGGTGGAAAATAAGTAAATGATAGCTGATAGATAGATAGATAGATAGATAGATAGATAGATAGATAGATAGATAGATAGATAGATAGATAGATAGATAGATAGATAGATAGATAGATAGATAGATAGATAGATAGATAGATAGGAAGGAAGGAAGGAAGGAAGGAAGGAAGGAAGGAAGGAAGGAAGGAAGGAAGGAAGGAAGGAAGGAAGGGAGAGAAAGGAAGGAAGGAAGGAAGGAAGGAAGGAAGGAAGGAAGAAAGAAAGAAAGAAAGAAAGAAAGAAAGAAAGAAAGAAAGAAAGAAAGAAAGAAAGAAAGAGGTTGTCTTACTGATAGAGTGATATATTGTTCTAACAAAACAATTGTGTTTTTCAGATTTCCTTCCTATTAATTATTGAGTCTCTATTTAGGAAAATGGACTGCTGGCATCCAATGAACTAATTTTATGACTACCGTATGTACATAATGATTAGCATCACTTCTATATCAGTCCTCACAATTCTTTTTCTTTCTGCCATCACTGCATGTTCCTTGATAGTCTTTGCCAAACTGTTGGCACAAAGAAATTTTATTTCCCATCCAGCATAGAATCCAATGTTTAAACCAATATGAATGGCGGTTCCTGCAAACCCTTAAAAAGAATATTTCCTCTCGATAAAAAGGATCCCCTGCAATGTTATCTCAGCAAGTACTCAGGTTTATTTAAATAAATAAATAAATAAATAAATAAAAAACATTAAAGGGGCCCCTCTGACAAATTGATTAATAATACTGAGCCACTGAAGTTCAGCCAAGTGAGCAATTAAACATTCCAAAAAGCAATGAACCTTCAGAGATAATTTATGATAATTTTATGCACAAGAGCTCAGTAGCTTTTTAATTAGATAGAATGATAGTAGTGGGGATTTCTAACAAGGGAGTGTCAGCATGCCATACATCACTGAGATTACTTAAACATTTCAAACATGGTTGATAAATGAAGTTTCTTGAGATTGGGGAGATACAGAAGGTGTTTCAGGGTTGAGAATATTCATCATATCAATTATTGAGAGTGGGTGCACTGACAGACAACTCCCAGCTCATCTTTTACAGTGCTGCAAGATAGACTTGCCCGTTTCCGCATCTCTTGAAAATCTAAGCTCCAACCCTTCCTCTTGCAACTTAATTCTGCTGCCACAGGCTGGTACTTCCCGTGTTTTCTCTCTGATGGTCTACTATCCCATAGGTGCAACATTGAAAGGGTATTTTCAGCAACTCGTAACCAGACAGTCCTACATAAGAAATAAAAGGATAAAAGCAGATTAAAAATAGGTACTTGCATATAGCATCAGGCAGTGGTGAAATCCAATTTTTTTTACTACTGGTTCTGTGGCTTGGTGGGCATGGTGTGGCTTGATGGGCGTGGTGTGGCTTGGTGGGCATGGCTTGGTGGGCGTGGCAGGGGAAGGATACTGCAAAATCTCCATTCCCACCCCACTGTCAAGCCCAGTGGGGTGTGTGTGTGTGTGTGTGTGTGTGTGTGTGTGTGTGTGTGTGTGTGTGTGTGTGTGTGTAAGAGAGACACAGAGAGGTTTTTATTTTTGGTCAACAAATCCTATACATATTCAATTAGACATAAAACCCAATGAATTCAATGGATTTTATTCCCTGATAGACTGTGTAGGACTGGACCCTAAACTGTAGTCCTATGTCCTTCACACAGAGAGAGGGGGGAGGGAGGGAGAGAGAGAGAGAGTCTGCCAACATTTAAAATATATAAAGGGAATTACTGCAATAATCAATTAGAAAGATGAATATTTTTATATATTATATAAAATTCCTACATAATACGTTGTTGTTGTTGTTAGTTGCAAAGTCATGTCTGACCCATCGCGACCCCATGGACAATGTTCCTCCAGGCCTTCCTGTCCTCTACCATCCCCAGGAGTCCATTTAAGCTCACGCAGACTGCTTCAGTGACTCCATCCAGCCACCTCATTCTCTGTCATCCCATTCTTTTTTTTGCCCTCAATCATTCCCAGCATTAGGCTCTTCTCCAGTGAGTCCTTCCTTCTCATTAGGTGGCCAAAGTATTTGAGTTTCATCTTCAGGATCTGGCCTTCTAAAGAGCAGTCAGGGTTGATCTCCTCTAGGACTGACCAGTTTGATTACCTTGCAGTCTATATAATATAACCCTGCTATTTCACATATGGTTCTCCATAGTGGGTGGAGCCAACATCCAAGTATGGGATGACACTGTCCATTCAGCCAATGAGGACTGAGTCTGTCAAATTATAGATCTCTGCCTCTGCCTTCATTGCCCCCTCTTTGACTCAGTCCTCAGTCTGACAGGATGTGTGTGTTTCTCTCTTCCATCTTGAGATTTCATCTCCACCTTTCTACGGGTCAAGAGTTGGTGATTTCTGAGTCATTTTTCCCTCAGCTGACTCCTTTCAACATCGTTGGAGTCGCTGGGGTCAAAGGTGGCTCAGAGCGGCGGCTCTAGCTGTTCCCTGAGGCCGAGCCTCCAGCCGAGGGCCCTTTTACTGCCACGGGGTTTTTTCCCCTTCCCGCCTGGCCCTGGGAGCTCCCAGCTCCCACTGGATAAGTAGCTGGCTGTTTTGAGGCTTTGCGGGTCTGGCTGCAGAGTTTTTGGCACGCTTAACAAGCTTGCGCCTCACAGCTGATCTATCTTCACCTCTCCGGGATTTGTCCCCCCAGTCACATTCGCTTGGGTGACCTCCGGCCTCCGGGATTTGTCCCCCCAATCACCCATTCGCTCGGGTGACCTCTGGCCAGAAGAGCCTTGCACTTTTCTTCCTGCTTCAGTGAGGGCAGGCAGCCTGAACTTAAACAGATGCCAGCAGGAGTCATCATCACAACGGATGCCAGCCTGTATGGTTAGGGGGCCCATGCCCAGTCAGCCATAGTCCAGGACAGGTGGACCCCGACAGAATCACAGTTCAACATCAACAGGCTGGAGCTCCGCACCATCTACCTGGTGCTCAAACAGTTGCGACATCTGACTGCCGGACAGCATGTGCTGGTTCTTACTGACAATGTGGCTGCAAAAGTTCATATCAATCAGCAGGGAGGGTACCATGTCCTGACATCTCATGTCAGAGGCCAGAACCCTGGGTCTTTGGGTGGAACGCAATCTATTATCTCTATCGGCAGACCACATCTCCGGGGTGTCCAATGTGACTGCAGACTGGCTCAGCCGTACAACGATAGATCAGGCGGAGTGGAGCATTCATCCCTCCATATTCAGAGCCTTAACGGACCAGTTCTGCCTGTGGCAGACCTCTTCACCACCCCAGAGAACGCCCAACTGCCCAGATTTTATACTCGATACAAGCCCAGGGCATGGAGGGGACAGACGCTCTCCATTGTGACTGGCCGCCCAGCCTACTGTATGCATTCTCCCCACTGCCTCTCCTCCCCAAGGTCATCCGGAAGATCCTGGAGGAGAGGGCAGAGGTGCTGCTCCTGGCTCCTCACTGGCCCTGGCGGACCTGGTTCATGGACATGAAGTCTCTGTCAGTTTGTCAGCACTGCGGATCCCTCCGACAGAGCCTTTGCTCAGCCCGGGGTCGGTGGTCCACCCGGACCCCACATGGTACCAACTGACCACCTGGCGTTTGAGCGGGATGCTCTGAAGCACTGAGCCATGTCTGACTGCGTCATCAGGACCCTCCAGGCCTCAAGGAGGCCTTCCACCGAGAGGATTTACTCTGCCACCTGGAAGACATTTTGTTCATGGTGTTCCAAAGGGTTGCTCGCCAGTTGACTTGACCATGGTGAAATTGCTGGAATTCTTGCAGCAGGGGCTGAACAAGGGGCTATCACCCAATACAATCAGGAGGAAGGTGGCAGCCTTATCCTCCATGTTGTCCACTGGCTCTCTAGATTCTTTGTCGCAGCACCCCACAATACACAGGTTCTTAAATGGGGGCTACTAACCTGTGCCTGCCTATGGTACACAGATACCACACATGGGATCTTACTAAGGTGCTCACTTCACTAACAGGGGTTCCCTACAAGCTTCTGAGAGCATTGTCTCTTCGGCAGCTTTCTTGTAAGGTGGCATTCCTGGTGGCGATCACCTCCACCAGAAGGATTTCTGACCTCGCCACCCTATCAGTTAGACAGGACCTCTGCATTTTCCATGCTGACCGTGTCGTCCTATGTATAGACCCTACCTTTGTGCCCAAGGTGAATTCCCTCTTCCATAGGGCCCAGTAGCTTGTCCTCCCAAATTTCTGCCCTAACCCCTCCTACACCTTGGAGAGACAGTGGCACACCCTTGATGTCTGACGGGCCCTCAAAGTTTACATCAAGCACACATCCACCTTGCACAAGACGGAGGCCCTTTTTGTCTCCTTCCAACCCAATTCCTTGTGCCAGAAGGTTTCCCCTTCCACGATTGGTCAATGGTTGAGTAGTGCCATAGCTAAAGCTTAAGACTTCCAGTCCTTACCCAGGCCGAGCTGTGTGACAGCGCACTCATGCACAGCGTGACTACGACGGCAGCGTGGTCTACGCAAGCATCCATCGATGAGGTCTGCAGAGCGGCCACCTGGGCCTCACCAACGCCCTTTATCCGGTACTACAAAATTGACATTTTCGCTTCGGCGGAGGCAGCATTTGGATGCCGGGTGCTTCAGAGGGTGCACTTGCAGGCCGTGACCTCTGACCAGACTTAGCCCTCCCTATGGACAGACAGCTTTGGTATGTCCCATACTTGGATGTTGGCTCCACCCACTATGGAAAAGGGGCATTGGTCTTTACCTGATACACTTCTTCTCGTAGAGTGGAGCCAACATCCAATCCCACCCAAAGTCAGTCTGGTCTGCGTTCTGGGACATCAAATTGTGATTTTTTATTTTCTTTTGAGTGGACCTTGGGAGAACACATGCCGAGTCTGTCTATCGGTCTTCGCCAAAGTGGGAGCAATGGAGGCAGAGGCGGAGATCTACAATTTGACAGACTCGGTCCTCATTGGCTGAATGGGTGGTGTCATCCCATACTTGGATGTTGGCTCCACCCTACGAGAAGAGGCATATCAGGTAAGGACCAACATCCCTTTTCCTTGATTTCAGGGTTAAGTTTACAGATCATCTTCAGACGTGGAGTTTAACTCACAGATGCATGCAGTTCTCTGACCTATATACAAGCTCTTCTAGTACACAAAAATAAAGGGATCCAATGGTAGGGGCAGAAAAAAGCCATTCAGTCTGCATAATATGCTTTACCAAGGTTGTGAAAAGATTCCAAGAGAAAAGATTCTTGCTTTTCCAAAAACACACTCAATATTTCCAGTTGTGCTCCCTCAATACCATCTAAACGGAGAAGGAATTTAAGCAGAATTCAGGGACATTTGCAATTTCAACTTCTGTGCACTTATCAGCTTTGTTAAAATGTGTTGCATAATTGACACTTTGTTTCTTTTAAACTATGGTGTATTTTAATGATCGTATAAAGAAAAGGATTTGCTGACACAGTCAGGAAACAGATGGTGACCCCCTCCCATAAAATGTTGTAGCTATGTGCCAATCATCATATTTCACTTACAGTACATGCTACCTAATTACATTCATCAGTCCAGCACATAAAGTAATTTTGCTGTTCCGTTAGAATGTCTTTTAATCTTTTAATTTTACATTTTTTTGCTATTTATTTGGCTTGCTGTTTTGCTCTGTTTTTGTTTTTGTTTTTGCATGCTAGCTATTGATCTATTATGTATCATCTCTTAGATATTTGAGGAGGAGGTTCTGCACATTCAAGAAGTGTAACTAGAGAGGATTATTCTCTTGGCCCCTGTTGGCTGTATTTCATTGGATATCTGTAGTATGCGTTTAGATGTATGCTTTAAATCCAGGAGTCTAAGACAGTGTGGAGGATTTGCATACTGATACGAGTATAGCAATTACACATGATACAACGTACTATATATAATGGTTCCTTAGAGATATGTGGTCGGGCATGTCTATGGAGATTCTCAGTCATCCAGGTCATGCTTTTTCAAGAGGCAACCGGACTGTCTTGTTTTTCTTAGAAAATGTTTCGCTTCTCATCCAAGAAGCTTCTTCAGCTCTGACTGGATGGCAGAGAATGGAAGGATTTATATTCTCGCAGACAGCTGGTCATTTGCATTATTTTAGAGAGTCGTTGAGGCCACTTGGAGGTTTGTCTGTGTCCTCAGGGTCACTTGAGTAGTGCAAATGGGTGTGGGGCATTTTTGGAACTGCCGAAAGGGTTCCTGTAGTCTGCAATTTTTCTGAAAATCTGTTTATACTCCTGCACCACATTTGAGGGTGTTCATCCCAAACTTCTTGGATGAGAAGTGAAACATCTTCTAAGAAAAACAAGAAAGTCCAGTTGCCTCTTGAAAAAGCACCTTTGGGACAACCATGACCTGGATGATTGAGAATCTCATAGACATTTAGCTATGCACTTTGGGATGAACACCCTCGAATGGTGCGGGAGTATGAACAGATTTCCAGAAAAATTGCAGACTACAGAAACCCTTTCAGTAAACCCTTAGTTTCCTCAACTACTGGAAGCAAGTGGTTTATGCCTGTGATGGTTTTGGCTATCTATATTCTGTATCAGCGATTTAGTCCACCAATCCTGGATTTAAGAGCCTATTTCCTTTGATGCTTAATGTATATTAGAGTTTTAAATCGTTTTTATTTGTTTAAGTACTCTACATTGTAGAAAGTCTGCATCTTATGTAATATGTCATTTTCATTTCTTGGAAAACTTCTCTCTCATCTCACTTTAGATCTGTGATTCATAATGAAATGAATACGTGCTTGCTTTTGTTTAATTCCCATTTCTATTTTTTAAAGAAGCATTCTGTATTTGCTGTCCTTACATATCAAAGGAGATATATTATTCCTTTCTTAGTGACCCAAATAATGTGTAATTGTTTTTTATTTATTTAACTATGAATCTGCCTTGTTCTTCATTACAAATAAACATTAAATGGTATAAAATCAACTAATAAAATAATAAAGGAGAACCTTGACAACCAACACAGAAACACCCTCAATGGCAGAGCAGCATAGATTTGACCAAAGGGTTTAAACCAGAAGTTTCCACTCCCAGGCCATGGCCCACTACTGAGGCATGGTCTATTCACAACTGGACTTTGGGCCGGTGGACACATACATACATGCAGCTCGACTCACATGAGCGGTGGGTTAGCACACATGTGCATGCAGCTCAACTTGCAGTTGATCTGTGTCATGTGCATGCACCTGTGCACCAGCCGCTGCTTGAGTGAGTCGAGCTGCATACATGTCTCTACGCACTGGCTCACTGCTCATGTGGGTTGATTCCCCTCTCCCCCCACAGCTGGACCGCCAAGCCACAAAGGTTGGGGACCGCTGTTTTAAACAACAAGTTGGTTTTTAACTAACACCAAAAGTTAGCTAAACTTGATGCCAGCTGTGAGTGGACAGAAAGGAAATTCAATTATTAGAACACCAACACAGGCAATATACTACCTTTGATAGCTACATAGTGGATATCTCACAGGAACAATATTAAAAAGAACAACTTTACTCAGTCTTAATTACCAGATAGATACATTAAAAAATCAGGAAATTCATCAGCTGTCCATTTCCAAGAATGTAACTACAAATGCAGCTAAGCACTGGTACTTGCTCATGTTAAAGCCCAGTTAGTGGAAATAAAAGCAACAAGATGCCCAGTCTTCATGCTTATTATGGGTATGGATATCTGGCCAATAGCCTTATATCAGGACCCTACTGAGGAAGGAAGGATGGTATTACATGCCTACAAGCTTTCCAAATGAACTTGGGGATTTCCTTATATTTGCTCTGATTTAGATAGCAGTTGCATAGTCACTAAACTAGGAGTTTTCTGAGCTTGTAGAACCTCAGGATGTGGCTAGAGTTCTCTACAGTATGAGCAGTATGCCATCTGAAAGTTAGTTCTTTTGGATGTCTAGGTGATTCAGATATGCAGCTGGATTGGGAGATGATTAATGTATCTCTGTTAATGCCTGAAAGAAATAGTAGTATGTTCTCTTCAACAAACCATCATTCAACCTGGCTGTATTTGACTACCCCCCCCCCTTTTTAAGGGAAGGTTATTTTAAAAAATCAGCTACAGAGAATCCTAGAAGAAATTCAGATTTTAGGCCCAATCATGGGACCAAAACAGCATGAATAAATCTGGTGGATGACCTTCATTGAGATCTAAGGGGCGTGCATAAGCGCACAATCGTGCCTACCGTTCCTGTCCTAATGTACCCATATATTCATACCTCTTTTACTCTTATTCATGCTTGTACTATTACATATATATTCAATCAATCATGTTTTACTGTTTATACTTTGCTTATAATCATATATGCTTGACAAATAAACAAATACAAATACAAATCTGGAAGCATGGGGAGTACACCCATTTTGATCCATTAAACCTTTTGATAGCATTTGGTACTATCAACCATGGTATTCTGCAGGACTGTCTGCAAGGGTTAAGAGCAGGAGGCACTACTCTGTAGTGGCTCTGCTTTATGTGATGGGTAATTTCCAGTCAATAGTTATATAGAAAGACCAGGTGATCCTGTGGTTGCTTCAGTATGAGATGCCATAGGAATTGGCACCTCATAGGAATCTGTCCCTTCCTATAGGGTATTTAATTCCTACATGGAGTTACTGGGTGAGGACATTATTCATGATACTCAGTACTAAATTGCCTACTATGTAATTCTTGAATCAGTTTCTGGAGACTTTCTAGAGAAACAAACTCATGCCAAACGGAGACAAGATGGAGTTTCTCTTTGTTAATAAATATCTAGGGCTTCCAGTAACATCAACTGTAGAGTCCCCAGGGAGTTGGGCGGCCTATAAATCCAATAAATAAATAAATAAATAAATGAATGAATGAATGAATGAATGAATGAATGAATGAATGAATGAATGAATGAATAAATAAATAAATAAATAAATAAATAAATAAATAAATAAATAAATAAATAAATAAATAAATAAATAAATAAATAAATAAATAATTTTGGTGAGCCCATGCTCCTCTCTTGCTTCAGTGTGGGATACCATAGAGGTTGGTCCCCTCATCTATGGTATTTAACTTCTATATGGTGCTGATGTGGGGCCTGTTTTCCCATTTTGATTCTGCCCATTTGATCTAAATAACTAGAAGAAGTGGTCTTCTAAATCTACTACTCCAAGTCAGATAAGACAAAGATAAAATCCCAAAAGCAGTATGCTTTAAAACAGGCTACCCTGAGGTGGTGACTGGCACCCATCATTCTGTGGGCTTTTGACCTTTAATATGATTATAATGAAAATCATTAGCAGCGGCATCATTATTTCAATTTTGAGGCCAAAAAATGCTGGGCAGTTCTTTTTTTCAAAAGTGATTTGTCATTGCCTACTTCTTATTTGTGTCTGGGTGACAGCCTAAAGTCATGCATCTGTTTTCTGTGCCTAAGGCAGGACTAACAACTTATGATACCCCATTTTCCAACCTGATGCCTTTGACCACAATGCCAAACTGCCTTTCTTATTGTCATTATTATTGCAATTTAGCTAATATGAGTTTGGGATTATTTTATTTATTTCCCCATGCATTGTCAAGCGTCCATTTTGATTGGAGTAGTATATAAAGACTATGAAATAAATAAATAAAAACTAATTAACTAACCAGGATAACGCTTCCTCTTTGTTTGATGCATATTGTAACAGGAAATTCTGAATCAGAGACTATTTGCTGTGGTTTTTTTTTTTTTAAAAAAACATTTATTCCATTGCTGATGTTATTACTGATGTTGAGAGGAATGAAAATCATAGTTTGATTAAAGAAAAATTCTAGGATGACAGTGGAGAGAACAAAGAGAACAGAGTGGTGCAGGAGAAAAAGGAAAGACAAAGCAAAAAGTGGCAACCAGATAAAAATACATTTGCACATATAAAGCTGTTCTAATGAGAAGCAAATTGATTTGACATTCGGTGGCAGTTTCAAGCCAAGAAAAGCAAAGCAGCCTAGAAAAGGCCCAGCTCATTGTTTATGGAGTGTCATACCACATCATCTGTGAGACCAATAACAGAGATGGGGAGACCTTTAAAAGGGGGGAATATGCAGAGGGTGATTGTATGGCTACCATGGATGTCAGAACCAATAGGCAATCTGGGAGCTGTTTCTTACACTGAGATTCTCTTTGTCAGATGATGTAGAGACTCTTCTGCAGATTATTAAGCATTAAACAGATTTTGTCAATTGCTGGAGATAAAGAAAGCCCAGTAAGGAAGCAGGAAGACAGCACTTACTGCTGGGAAAATGCATCACATCATTAATGCTTACATGTCTTCTCTTATTTCTATAGTATATTCAAATAGCAAAAAGAAAACAGTGCTATGTTTGGTCCCAGATACAGAGCACAGGTCTCTGGTGAACAACCATCACGATGTTGGTCATTTTTTCCCCATATAAATATTCTTATTTATTTATTTTTATTTTAATAAAATTTATGTGCCGCCCAACTCCCAAGAGGGACTCTGGGCGGTTTACAACTATAAAAATACAATAACAAGATAAAAAAACAATTAGCACAACAATTCAAGCATACCTTTCAAAAATGGTACATTACAACACATACATACATGGGGTGATCTCATTAGCCCCAGACCTGCCGAAAAAGCCAGGTCTTAAGGGCCTTCCGGAAGGCCAGCAAGGTGGGGGTATTACGGATCTCGGTAGGTAGTTCGTTCCATAGAGTCGGAGCCGCAACAGAGAAGGACCTCGCCCTCGTACCCACCAGCCGACATTGTCTGGCTGACTGGACCATATCTGTTTATATAGTTATTCAAAAGCAAGAATAATGAAATCACAGCATTTCATATCTTGTGGTTTAGTTTATCATTACCAAAGAAGATGTTCCTTCAGATGCTAGACCAACCATACATTGACTAGATAGCCATAAGTCACTCTGATGTAGGAGTCATTCAGATGACCAGCTTTTCTGTGCTTACAATTTATATCTCTCACATGTTTGTGCCAGTGCTGAAAGTTGAGTGCTGTTAACAGAGATAGGCAATTTGTATTGCCTAACATATGGAACCACAACTCCCAGCAAATCAGCATTGACCATAGCATCAGAAGTTTAGTTCAGTTAGTACCTCTGGAAGGCAATATTCCTCTATTATAGGTTATGTGGAAATATAATGCTGCTATTTCTATTAACTGCTTTTAAAAGAAGAGTGAATAGAAAAATGAAATCCTTTATACCCACTCAAAATGTCCATGTTTGTACTGGTAAACATCAGCAAAACATTTTCTTTTATGTTGGAAACAGATGTTGCCCATTTGTCCAAGTAGAGATAGGCAACATATGGACTTTTATCAGCTCCAACTAGCATCACCAATGCTTACAGAGGAGGGGAGTTGCAATCCAGCAACATCTGGAATAATGCAGGTGTTAGGTCATTGTATACAGCGATAATGGTTTCAAGGATTCCTGTTGCCATATTATGAAATTCCTGAGGACTTGTCATTAATATTTTGCACTTTATGCATCTGAAAACACATAGCAGAGGGTGAGGATTTTCCCCCTTAAGTGTCAACATGTGCCAGCATGAATTTAAAGAAGTTAAATGAAACTTTAAAGGCTTTTAAAGTTCACGAAAAATGTAAAGAATATGTGTGTGTACAAAAAAGTCTCTCTTTCTGCCTTCTAGCTATGTGTTCAGTCTGGATATTGTGTTGTTGATATTAGACACTGATATGAACATTTCCATTTGGATATCAGGAAGAAAATCTTTTTCTTTCCTCAGGGAAATTGTCAACCATTTTCTGCCTCTTGGGTCTCAATTCTCTCATGACTCACACGGATAGAATTGTGGATTAGCTTTGAATCATCTGCAATGCATTCCAAATCGTATTTTACATTTTCTATCCAGTATGTATTAGAGTTTAAGGAGCTGAGCTGCATCAAAGTTATGGAAGTAATAACACAAGGAATCACAATGAAATCACCAAAGGTGTCATATAAAATAGGTAATTTGGCAGGTATCAGACTGAGGAGCTGGAAGGAAGAAGATGCGTGAAACAAATAAATATTCAGACTAAATCCAATTTCAGTTCAGATCAATTTGACTCTCAGATTTCTGAACTTTAAACACATGAACATAGAATTGTGTGACGTAGCTCTGCAGATGAATCTTACAGAAATACATTTTGCTAAAATTAGTAGAAATTACTCCAATTTACATTCCTACCAGTGCCAGTTGCAAAAGATGCCAGCATGTTGTTATTTTATCACAACTCATGGTGGATTATATGCAAAACAAAGAGGTAATGGCTTTAGACCTTCATTTTAACACTCCATTTTTTTTCAGCCAATGGGCAAATGCATACACTTTGCAATCTGTTTTGGCAGTTCTGTATTTATTATTCATGCATTTATTACTAGCATTTCCATCCTGCTCCATCCTAACTAGCTCTGGATGGCATACAATATGAATGAAAATTAAAAACAGAAAACAAATACACAATGATTGGGAGCCACGCAAAGTTAGCTATAAGATGGGCACCTATATAAATACTTTAAATAAATGTTTTAAATAAATAAAATAATAATAGCACTAGTCACCAGGAGTAGGCCTGAGCTCAACATCCCCCAAGTGTTCTATCAAAAAGCCATGTTTTCCCATTTCTGTGAAACTCATCAGGGAGGGAGGGATTGATATGTACGAAGCAAGCTGTTCCATTAAAAGAGGAGGCAGCACTGAGAAGACCAGACATTGAGAAGGCCCAATCATTGAGAGGATCATCTGACCACTGAGAAAGGAGACTCAACACTGAAAAGACATGAGAGGTGATGTGTAATGGTATGTGTGAATGACCTTGGGGGGGGTGAAGGGAAGAGATGCTGCCTAGGAAACAATCAAACAAGAGCTGATCTCAGCCCCCACTATATCTTAACAGTCAGGGAAAAATGATAGGAAGGATCTGGCATAATGGATCAAAAAGTTAAGAGTGGCAGCAGGAATATTATACCTTCAGACTTGCAAGATTCATTTAATATAGACTTCTAATAAAGCACAATTAGCTCATCTAGTTGTGTTCATTTCTGGTTTACCCGTGATTTCTATTTTTGGATCCTGTTTGCACCTGTCCAGATAAAAACTGTGTGTGTGTGTGTGTGTGTGTGTGTGTGTGTGTGTGTGTGTGTGCGCGCGCGCGTGTGTGTGCTGGTATATTTATATTCCTTGATTCAAGCTTGACATGGGCTTTTGCAGTTATTGATGAAGTTATCTGTCAAAAGTATGGAACTCATTTCAAACCAGTTTCTTCAGGATTTTTTTTTTTAATTTCAGCTTTACCCTACAACTCTCCGTGGTGTTCTTCCACTCCAATGGTCACCAGGCCTGACTTTACTTAACTTAAAAGGCTCACACACCTCTGCTTGTTTCTCTGCTCTCCTTTCATGGGAAAAGTCAATGTGTCAAATATGAGGGAGAGAGAGAGAGAGAGAGAGAGAGAGAGAGAGAGAGAGAGAGAGAGAGAGAGAGAGAGAGAGAGACTGGCACTAGTAAAGAAAGTTATTTTATTTGGGCCAATGTGTTTCAGGGTATTTCTGAAATGTCTGGACATATACCCTAGAAAGGTATCTGTATAAAATACAAAATTATGTATATTATAAGGATGAAAGGGTAGTAGTAGTAGCAGGGCCACTGATTGAATCACGCTTTTTGTACTCTCCTATTGGTTAGTTGGAGGAACTCTGATCACATATGTGCTGTCAGCATTTCCAGTCAAACTGAAATAAGAATGATTACCTATCAGCACTGAGGAAGTAGGAAAAGGTGACAGAGACTGCAGGCTGAAATATCCTTAGCCTTCTTTCCAGTTTCTGAGCAGATGAACACGGAGATTAGCTAATGTCAAGTAGTGATTATTTAAGCAGCAAAGAAAATTCAAAACATGATATAGCTTTGGCTCTAAGTACTATAAGATTCGTAGAATAAGCTCCAAATACACAGTTGCATTTTCAAGAT
Source organism: Diadophis punctatus similis (assembly GCA_023053685.1). Lineage (NCBI taxonomy): Eukaryota > Metazoa > Chordata > Lepidosauria > Squamata > Dipsadidae > Diadophis > Diadophis punctatus. The sequence continues at coordinate 2,918,463 of JALIGW010000028.1, read as the reverse complement.
TTGCATCCCATGTGCTTAAGCACCAAAAATACACAGGTTGGTATTGCTGTTCTGTGTTTATATTTTCTGGGCAGTACTAATCACACAATTAGAAAGCTAGAAGCAAACATTGATACTGAGTAATTTTCAAAGTTATTATAGATTAATCTCTTTATGATCTGCTCTATAATTCTCCAGATATCAGTGTCATGATGATTTGTATTGAATTCTGCAGATCCTTCACACAGACACTTTGTTTTTTAAAGTTAAGGGCAAAGTTTGCTCTGATCTCTTTTTTTTTAAAGATAAGGATAAGATTTGTTCTCTTCTTGCCATCTGGCATATCAAAATTGATAAGAATCCTGTATAAAATTATGCCTCAGTAGCCACACATTCCAGAAAGATAACATCATCTTGTGATGATATCAGCCATCATTACTATTTTAGTAAAACCAACTGGAATGCATTTTTCTTCTTCAACTTCTTCAACTTCTTTAACAAATCACCTGTTGCATTTTACCTGGTGAGACAGACAACCCTTACCAGTTTGTCTTCCTATAAATATATGCATTGTGGCAAGGCACCTCTGTAATGGCAGCCATTTTGTCAGGGCATTCAAGACATGCTTTCAAAATTGCAATGCCCTCCCAAATTGCCAACAATTGTTTAGACAATCTTCTTCTCCAACTAACAAACTGACCCATTGACATGAACAAATTAAGAATGCCTAGAAGAACATCATCCTTAGGAACACTTGGGATCATCTTGAAATCAACTGGAGAACACTACTAAAGGAATATCATGTAGAGTGGCAATGAGAAATTGTAAATTCTGACTTATAGGATGATCATTCACCAGGCTTTGGTTAAATATAAGGAACTCTTGCATGTAGAGTTTCAGCAAATGAATAAAAATACTTCTAAGTCTCTCTCCATAACTTATTTCTATAAATACTGTAATAGTAAATAACTATAACCCTAGAACTCTGGAGCTATGGTTCTTTATGAACACTTACAAAAGAGCTTGAGCCTTACTGTTAAGTTTTGTAAGAAACAAAGATGATAGATACCATCTCTGGTTATTGTACCCATCTGCTACATTTAGACAGATACAAAACTGTTCACTTAGAAAAGAGAAATTAAATGCATAGGTATCACATGGGAAATATTTGATTGCTGATAATATATTGTTGTCAAAAAAAATGACATGGGTGGATCTATACAAACGTCAGGTGCTGAGCTCAATTCAAGGGAGACTTGACTCTTTACAACCTACGTAGGATTTTTAATCACTCTGGCAGGTGCTTTCTTGTTTATTTTATGCTGTGTTTATATTATTATTCTAAACATTTTCTGCAATCTTAATATATATAAATTGCCCTGATAAATCTTGATTTTAAAAGACAGCATACAATTTATCTTTTTTTAAAGTGTTTTGAATGGCACAGTGACCTGACTACATAGAAATGAAATAGATTAGTTCTAAGTTTAATTTACAGAAACTTTAGTTTTATATTCCTCCTACTGCTGCATTGGTCTTTCAAAATTGTGCATAATAAGAAAATTGAAAGAAGAAAATCAGCTTCAGCTATTTAAATATTAGGCACTTATGTTACCAATAATTTGATAATGATGTTCCATTATCTTTATAGATACATTTCAGGAAAAACAATATGGGCAAAATAATTTTAGACTCCTGCATTGCACCTTTGGCAACTTGTATTACAAATGTTGTTCTCATATGACCCTACAGGACCATGATGGCGAACCTATGGCACGTGTGCCAGAGGTGGCATGCAGAGCCCCCTCTGTTGGCACGCGCGCCATCGCCCCAGGTCCGATCTCCATGGCGTTTCTTTCATGAGCTCCTGTTTCCCTGCAAACGACGAAAGAGAAGCTCACGAAAGAAAAAGATCTTACCTCTTGCCCCACTGCCGGTGTTGGTGTGCCCCGCCTCCCACCAGCCAGCTGGTCTTTGGGTCTCTGCTGTGCATATGCCATGTCTGCGCATGTGCCCATGTCTGCACATGCACGTGTCCATGCATGCGTGTGTTTGTGCACGCATGCACCTTTCAGTTTGGGCATGCGTGCATGCGCAGTTTGGGCACTCTGTCTAAAAGGTTCGCCATCACTGCTATAGGAGGAGAACCATGTTAATCTATAGTAGCAAGAAATCAGAAGGATTTCAGGTGAACAGAGCAACTAGATCAGAGGTGGGTTCCTCCTGGTTCGGACCGGTTCACCCGAACTGGTAGCAAACCGCTGGTGACATCACGATGATGTCACAGAAACGGTTTGGTCGGTGCCAGTCCGTGGGCACCTTCATCTTTTTTTATAATTTTTTTTCTTTGAATTTTTTCCTGGGGTTTTTTTCTTCTGCGCATGCCCAGAAGTTAAATTTCCGGCACTGCGCATGCGTAGCCATCTTGTTTTCAGCTTTTTGGGGGGAATTTTTTTGGATTTTTTGCCACTGCGTATGCAGTGTGGGAGGAAGCGAACTGGCAGCGAGGTAAGTTAGAACCCACCCCTGAGTTAGATCCTACATTAGATGCACCTCAAAAAAGCTTCTCTCTTTTCAGGAAATTTGTTAGTTGGAAAAGTGCTACCGGCTTTTAATCACAGTATTTTCCTAGTGGTTAATTCTCTTTGCAGAGCTTATCATCAAAATGCTTTTCTTAGGGTCAGAAGCAGGTCTAAATAATTCCTCAACTTATAAAAGAGCAATAAATGCGGCTAATGTTTAACAACCATTGGTAGTGTGCTTAATTTCAAAATGTTGCTGTTTGGGGGATGAAAATATCTGTGACTTCTTGTCAAAGACAAATAAGGAATATTCCTAAATTGGGAAACATATTCTTTTTAAAGATCTGAGCCATGTAAGCAGAAGTAAATAATACTGGAGCAATAATTACATGGCATTGAACAGTTTAATGGATGCCTTTCTGAATGCGTGGCATTTGTTTTGTTTTATTGTTGTTTTGAGTTTGCACTTAAAAAAGAAATGATGTGAGCTAATAACAGAGGACAGGCTAGTTTAGTTATAACTTCCCCATAATTACTACAAACCAAATGCAAATTAGACTATAGGGTCTGTTCAATGTACATTTCTGTGCTTGCCAAATCATGTTTGGCAGTGTGGTCAAGCAATAACAGATGCACACTATGCCTAGTTTTCTTGGGCTTTTCAATAATTAGGAAAACTATGTATTATAATAAACCACATCCCTTTGGCTGAGGGTTGGATGCAAATTACATACTAATTCACTTCCAAATTTTTGGAAACACACCAGAAGAGATTAAAATTGAAGGATTATTTCATTTGCTCAAAAAAAAAAAAAAAAACCCAGGATTTTAAACTAAAAAAAAAACACCCTGCATTTTAACTGGAGTTTGTATAGTATGATTAATCAATATGCATGCTATTTTTTCTGTTTCCAATTAATCAAGAAATAAAAGACAATTGAAAACAATTTATATTTAAGGGAGACAATTGAAAACAATTTATATTTACAGATCTCCATTATCACTGTAATAAATGATCACTTCCTTACCTTCTAGTTTGCAAATAACTATTCTTTTTAAAGGATTGTAAATACATAGAATTATTGTGATATTATTAATTAATTCACAGTTGGAAAACTTATTAGTATAGAATATCAGAGTTGGAAGGGACCTTGGAGGTCTTCCAGTCCAACCCCTGCTCAAGCAGGAGACCCTATGCCATTTTGGACAGGTGGCTGTTATTGCTAGGGCAGAAGACATTGGGAACAGTTAAATTATATAATACTAGGTGCATTAAAATATTTCATTAATTTAGATGTCTATCATGTAATCTAAAAGTTTCTTGAGAAGAAACAAACAGTGAAAAGAAAGGAAGGAAGGAAGGAACCGGTAGCGGAAATTTTGAGTAGTTCAGAGAACCGGAAAATACCACCTCTGGCTGGCCCCAGGGTGGGGTGGGAATGGGGATTTTGCAGTATCCTTCCCCCAGAAGTGGGGAGGGAATGGGGATTTTGCAGTATCCTTCCCCTGGAGTGGGGTGGGAATGGAGATTTTGCAGTATCCTTCCTCTGCCATGCCCACCAAGCCACGCCCACAGAACCAGTAGGGAAAAATTTTGAATTTCACCCCTGTACAATATCTCTCATTTTTATAAGACTATTTCCTTGTAATGATGAATATTTTTCAAACTGAATGAGGAACTTTTTACATATCAGTTTCTCAGTATGAGCAGACTATGATTAATTTTTCTCTAAGACTTAAAAGAAAAGATAAAAGCAGAACCAACTTGACTTAATGGAAGTAAATGAAACTTATTAAGAATTGAAATTTACTTAACAGAAATATTTTGAAAAGGGCAATAAACAAGAGAAATTATTAGCATACAAGTTATGGAAGGAACAGAACAAAATTATTATTATTATTTTAATTTGGAATGGAACTAAATATTCTTCTGTAATGATGGATAAGATGCAGCAATTTGTTAATTAGTATTTGAACTTACACAATGCACAGGAGTCTGAAGAATTGAATAATATTTGAACAGAATATTACTCCAATACATAATGTATAGATCAACAAGAAGAGGTTCTTAGTCAACCTATGTGCTATTTAATCTTCCTAAAATTGGTGAAATTACATTTGGATCACTTTCTGTGCATAGATTTAATTAAAAATACTTTCTAAACTAAATTCTTTTTTCATTGCTCTGTGTTGTATGTAAACCAATACTTTTCAGAAAACACTTCAACCAATAATATAAATTCTCCGTGTGAAAGAGAGTTAAATAGATGTCATATGTTGAGGGCACCAATGAATATTGCCAACAAAACTGTGGCAACTGAAAATACCAATGCTGAAATCTATGCCATCGCTTTGTGAATTTAGGTAAAGGTTTTGCATTATTTTAGAAAAATAAATTAACATATTTCCATTCACTTCTCAAAGTGTCAAGCACAGAAAAAGCCTATCAACTTGTTCAGAGTTTTGTCTTTATTATCTTTTATTGCAGTCAATGTATTCTTCTTTTCAGACTGGAAACCACATCTTCTTTGCATTTTTATTTTTGTTTTATTAAGAAACAAACACAACAAAGATATATGCTCATGCAAGTCTATGCTCCCCTTTGGGGAGGGGGAAATAGCAACAATAATAAATACATGGGAAGAGGATATCACATTGCTGGCTCTGTGCTAGGATGTATATCATGTTGTTACAGGAAAAATCTGTTTTTGTTAATTGTTCAGAAAATCCCTCTGTGAGAGATGAGATTGAATATAAATATGATAAGGCAGATTAAATGAGTATGAGGGGGGGAAAGCCCTTTAATTGCACATTGGTGAGGTCTAGTTTAATGTAACTAGTAGAAAAAATGGAGACACAGTTAAACATATACAGTTTATTTTAGACATTTTTGCAGCAGTAAAAAGCAAAGCATAGAAAATCACAAGGGCTTTAAAGAACAGATCTCCACCAGCCTATGCTGAAGTAAGGCACTCCTGAATTGTTGTTGTTTGAATCAAAGGACAATTTTGAATCAAAGGGCAATTAGAACAATTAATCAGTGGAACAACTTGCCTCCAGAAGTTATGAATGCTCCAACACTGGAAGTTTTTAAGTAGAGATTGGATAACCATTTGTCTGAAATGGTATTGGGTTTCCTGCCTAAGAAGGGGGTTGGACTAGAAGACCTCCAAGGTCCCTTCCAACTCTATTATTCTGCTATTCTGTTACAACATGACACATTTCCTACTCTAACTGCAGAAGCCAGCCCCTCTAGATGCGGGCTGGAAAAAAATCAGAACAATCACTAGATGGCTGTAAAGGTTACAATTCACCCTTTGCTGCTATTTAGTGGCCATCCAGATTTTTGCACTCCAAATCTGGTAGCCCTAACAAAAGCCAACAGGCAATGACATGTTATTTTGAGGCTGGTTATGACACATCTCACTGCATCCGAGGACAGCAGATATGTGGCACATTGCCTGGAATACACAGTTCAGTCCTTCAAAATAGGGAAACAGCCAAAATGTTCCCACTGCTGCTTATTTCAGTACCTAACTTTCCCCCCTGAAGCAACGGACAAAGCAAGAGTTCATCAGGATTTATTCCTAGGATATAGGGTTCAGGAGTGGGTTTCACTTACTGTACCTTCGCCACCGGTTCGCATTGCGACATGTCCCCTCATGCGATTTCACTTCCGCGCATGCTCAGAAGGTGGATTCAGCCCAAAACACAGCTGAGGAGCACATCAGCTGTGCTTCGGGAGAAGAAATAAAGGTCAGTATTAACCCAGGGGTGGGCAGGAGGGCTTTTTTCAAAGCACAGAACGCTGTGAAGCCATCCAAACACAGGAAAATCGGCCGAAAACTCAGAAAAAAAGATGGCGGCAAGCACGGACCAGCACAGACAGAACCGGATCCGTGATGCCAAAATTACATCACCAGCGGGTCAATCTGGTTTGAACCGGAAGGAACCCACCCGATAGGGTTGTAGTTCAACTTGATTAACTAGATATTTCAGCACAAATTATCTTGTTACTTTAATTTCTAACTGTAATAGATGTAATAGTTTAAATTTTGTTTGTGAATACATCATCATCATCATTTAACAAATGCAATAGTGTGGTTTTCTGCTCTTACAGTAGCTTTTGGGTTAAGTACCTAAAACTGAGCCCCAAAAGTTTATTTAGAAAGTTTAAGATTAACATAATCAAACCCATTTGGCTATTCCCCTAGATCAGGAGTGTCATCACTGCATCATCATATGATGTCTCATGACTTTTTTCCCCTTCACTAAAACGGGCATGGGCGTGGCCAGTGCGTGACACATCCGGCTCATCGGCCACAAGTTTTACAGTCCTGCCCTAGATAAAGGTTGGTAGTTAGAGAAAAAGTCTAGAACTATTTTTTTTTTTAAAAACTCTCTCCAAATCTACATTGATAAATTTTATACTGCATTTGCAAGAGATTGCTTTTATCTAGCAATTTTTACAACATCCTCTCAGATGCTTTAAATTAGTATTTTCCAATCTTGGCAACTTTAAGATGTGTGGACTTCAGCTCCCAGAATTCCCCAGCCAGCATTCCCAGAATTCTAGGAGTCTACACATCTTAAAGTTTCTGAGTTTGAAAAGCATTGCTTTAGATTCTCCCTATAGTATAGACAGAATATGAGATGAGAGAGATTTCCATAAGGCTACATTATGAGGAGACATTTGAAGTATTTTGTAGTTTTGGCTGTTTACCCCCTCGCAATTTGCATCAGTGCAGAATTTCCTGATAATGCCTCGATCACTCATTTTACTCTTTCAAAGGTATTTCAGCTATTGACATAGTCTCTGGGAGACCATACAATCTAGGTTCCTTGAAATACTAAAATACAACCTCTTTTAATGTCAGTTAATGATTATGTAGCCAGTTACAAAAGAGACTTTAATTTATATAAGTTCCTAGTGGGTAAACATAATGGTCTACAGGGAAAGATTGCAACCAAGTGGGAGGAAAATTTAAATTTAAATTACTCATTGGAGAAATGGGGTAACATTTGTGAGCAACCTACAGCAATATCAATTAATGAAAGACACGGATGGATTCTTCTTAAGTGTATTTCACTGGGGAGGGGGACTTTTTCCAGAGATCTCAATCCAATACGATTCATATTATCAAATTAAGGTTCAGATGTTTCACAGTGGTGGGCAACTGTTAATCAATTTAACTTGTCACAATCTGCAGGCTAATTGGATTAATGTAAGTCCAGTATTTGTAGGTGCTATTTTATGTTACATAAATGAAGGAAGGAAACATTACTCCCTTTTACTCTAAACATTACTCTAAATTTTGAGTACAATGCTGAATTGGGGGTTGTTTCTCTATTATTATAACTAAAGCTGTTAGAAAATGATTCAAGTTTTTGACTAATGTCCAGTTCAAAAATTCAACATATCCATGATTCTTTTTGGACTGTTGGTAACTTGTGCATGCATATATCCAAAGTCATGTTGCGTTCACCCCAATTAATCAAATTCGAAGTGTATTGAAATGTCAACTCCTGAATTCCAAGTGGTGGGAGTTCTCAAGAATGATGCCAGTTGGTTATTCTGGAACTTGCCTAGTTGAAAACGAATTTGACCAATCTTTAAATTTTGCAAGTTTTGAGATTTACTAAAGTTTCCAGTTTACTAAGTTGAGTTAGAAGTAGAATTGATCTTACAACATACTATTTCCAATGTTACAGATATGAATGAGGAATTTATATTTTTTCTAATTATAATACTATTTTTAGCAGATAATTAATTATAAGGATTCTCAAGATACATCAGTGGACTCATAGACTAATTTTATGCAAATTGTAGTCCATATACAGTAGATGCAATTAGCAGAGAAACAAAATCTTTAAGCAACTTACAAGTTTGCTTGGGATATTTGAAAAATTGTTACCATTAATATAATTAGCCGAGGTGGCGCAGCGGTTAGAGGCAGTATTGCAGGCCACTTTAGCTGACTGTGATCCACAGATCAGCGGTTCAAATCTCACCGGCTCAAGGTTGACTCAGCCTTCCAACTTTCCGAGGTAGGTAAAATGAGGACCCAGATTGTTGGGGGCAACATTGCTTACTGGTGTAAACCGCTTAGAGAGTGCTTGCACTGTGAGGCGGTATCTCTGATCTCACAAATAAATAAAAATCTCACAAATAAATTATATGTGTTCACAGAAATATATGTAGCTTGCAATAAACTCATTGCCAGAGCCATGGATATGTAGAAATGTAACATTACTGCATAATTTAAGACTCCCTAACCCATCCTTTTAAACTATAAATTGCAATACTGATTATGTTTAGTTTAGTTTAGTTTAATTAAATTTATATACCGCCCTTCTCCAGGGGACTTAGGGCGGTGAACAGCCAAGTAAAAACACAATATAAACATTAAAATACATTTAAAATACATTTATGTGCCCCACAGGTAGACCTTCTCCAGGATGATTTGTCCCAAACCTGGCTCTTCAGTTCTTTCAGGGTTTAGAACAATTCGCCGCAGAAAACTCACTGTGGCCAACTTGCTATGGGACAACTTGCCATAGGCAAGAGTTACACTAATATCAAAGAGATGGTGGAATAGAATAATTAAAGAAAGGATGTCAAAGGAGGGATAAAATGAAACGTGAATGGCAAAAATTAAAATAATTTTTAATTTAAAATAATTAAATTGAACTATCCCATGGCAAGTTGCCCCACAGCAAGTTGGCTGTGGCAAGTTGTCCAGTGAAGAGTTGGCCATGGTGAATTATCCCATTCCGGTTATTTCAACGGTGCACCGATTACTGCAGTAATTTAGAATCTGTAGCATAGGACTCATTTGTAATATTTAATTAGTAATCCATTTGTGACCATTCTTTATGCTATAATACAGATGATACAACATACTTGTGGATCTAATCAATGTTTCAGGTTCATTTTCTATTTTTAATAATAATAATAATAATAATAATAATAATAATAATAATAATAATAATAATAATAATAATAATAATAATAATAATAATAATAATAATAATAATAATAACAACAACAATAATAATAATAACAATAATAACAATAATAATAATAACAATAATAATAATAATAATAATAATAATAATAATAATAATAATAATAATAATAATAATAATAATAATAATAATAATAATAATAATTATTATTATTATTATTATTATTATTATTATTATTATTATTATTATTATTATTATTATTATTATTATTATTATTATTATTATTATTTTTATTTTTATTTTTATTTTTATTTTTATTTTTATTTTTATTTTTATTTTTATTTTTATTTTTATTTTTATTTTTATTTTTTTTTATTTTTATTTTTATTTTTATTTTTATTTTTATTTTATTTTTATTTTTATTTTTTATTATTTATTATTTATTATTATTATTTTATTATTATTATTATTTTATAATTATAATTATTATTATTATTTTTTCTCATAGCCTGTAGCAACTGTTCTGTGTTGCATAGGGTATTCCAAGAACATCCTTTCCTGTAAAAAAAGCAATATTAAAAGAATGTGATAGGGTACAACATGTTGAAAAGAATAGTCAGAGCTTGGATCATATTGTCATCAGGACTTTCTTTTACCAAACTCTGTAAGCACCCCTGAACTGCCTGCAAAAATGAGTTTACTTCCAGGCTTGAGCATGTAAATGCCCTCTATGTGGGGTGCCTTTTGTCTTGCCCAGAAATTTCAGTTGGTACAGAACTGGGCAGAATCCAAAAACTATACTGCCTGCCAATTTATTTCTTGGTGAATATAAAATGGACCTGTAACTTTTTGCAGTTTATGTTCAGGATGCATGGGAGAATATCACTTTCTATTTAATTTCCCCTGCCTAATAAATTTCACCTGTAAGAGTGAAAGACTAGTTATACATCATAAATATATTTCAGTTAAAGTTAAAGAAGTTAAAGTTAAGTTAAAGTTAGTTTGATGTAATGCTTCAGGCACCAGAACTGAGAGACCATGATTTTGACTCCCACTTTAGGTAAGAAAGTCAGCTGGGTGATTTAGCTGGGCCAGTTACTTTTTTTTCAGCTTAACTCACCTTACTGTGTTGTTGTGTGGAAAATAGGAGGAGGAAGGAGTATTTTATATATTGAAAGGTAAAGGTAAAGGTTTCCCCTGCCGTGTCTGACTCTAGGGCAGTGGTTCCCAACCTTTTTGTGATTGAGTACCACTTGGAGGTCCCGTACAGTCGCCGCGTACCACCAGGTTCCAGAGAAACTAAATTCGATCAGATATCACTTTATTTCCATAATTGTACCATTCCTTTTTTGGCCCCGCGCATCCAGCAACTGGATTCTCGGGCTGCTGGGACCAGGTGGGTGGCGTGTGGCAACAGTTGCAAATCGTTGCCAGATTATCTTGTGTTAGGCAGTAAACATTTTTGTGAAGTAAAAAATAACTAACTAAAAATCGTTCATGACCCCGAAAGTGTTCGCGTACCACCTGGAAGGCCCTCGCGTACCACTAGTGGTACACGTACCACAGGTTGGGAACCTCTGCTCTAGGGGATGGTACTCATCTCTGTTTCTTAGCTGAGGGAGCCATTGTCCGAAGACATTTCCATGATCATGTGATCAGCATGACTATACCCCGAGGCACACAGAACACTGTTACCTTCCCACTGAAGTAGTACCTATTTAGCTACTCGCATTTGCATGCTTTCAGATAGCTAAGTGAGCATGAGCTTTGGCAAATAATGAGAGCTCACCCTGTTGTGAGCCACTCAAACCTGGGCTGGCAACTTTCTAGCTGAGCCATCGTGCCCCCTGAGTTGTTTATAAAAAATAATAAAGGAGAAATATAAATAAAATAAATAATGTACAATTTAATTTTCCTGTAATGTTCCTTGAAGGCACTATAGTAAGCTGGACAAGTGTACTATTTAGTCTTTAACTCAAAATGTGAGAAAATCCTAAGAAAATCCTAAGAAAAGTTTCTGGTTGAAGAAGGGTTAATTTAAAACTGAGCAGACTCCATTTCATACTGCGTTTTTAAAAAAAGAAAAGCTGTTTTTTTATTGCATATCAAGGATTGCCCTTCTGCTCCAACAACTGAGCCAAGACTCAATTCCCAAATACTAGGATGGCTTCTGTTAATTAAATAGTTTATCCATGATGGGTTGTTGACATTGAGCTGATTTGTGTTAAATAGTTTTAAGTTTTTTTAAAGGCATTAATAACTAATAGATACAATGTTTGTTCATGTTCTGGATATGGCTTTCGTACATTTTTCAGTCTTACTTTTAATTCAGATTTCAAAATATGCAAAACACTAGAGCCATAGACAACAAAAATTAAATATTTTGAAATCTTGTAGCTTTTAATTAGACAGAGTAACGTTCTAGCAGTCATAGAAGTATCACTGTGAATTTATTTTCCACCTGCACTGTTATCTAAAAGTGTCCTTTTCTCATGCCAAAGGTGTCCAGCCACACCCATATCTTCCTGTCAGTTTGCTCATATGTTGCAGATTGCTTCTTCGTTACAAATTTGTTCATTATCCAAACCTATTCAGTTTTCCATCAACATTTCTGGCAGAGTTGAAACACACATACAATGTTTAAGCAATTTTTCAACAGTGTGAAAAATAGCACATATTCCATTATATTGCCCTTTTTTGTTCTGTCTTTCTGTCAAATTCATTTGTTCTCAATGGCATCATTATTTATTCAGATCAGATTGATTATCTTTGTGATTATATGAGCTATGCCTAGGCAGGATCCAAGAAGAATTGTAGCATTCTAAATTGCCTTCAACAATGTTTTGTATGTAGCATCAAATACCACAATCTAATTCAACACGTGATTCCTGTTTAGATGGGAGAAGTCATGTGATTAATTCTGGATGAAGAAAGCAAAGCTGCTGAAGAAGCAATGGCACCAAACAAGATTGAAAATACTGAATATGGGCAAAATATTATATTGATCAATTGTGTGCTATAAATTGATATCAACTCTCACCAACTACATATATTGACCTTCCCTGATATTTTCTGTTCCCAACCTGTCCTTCAGGTTTTCTAAAGGTGGACCCATTGTGACTATGGTTAAGTTCATCCATCTTGCTGCAGGATGTTCCCTTTTCTTACCTTCATCTTTTTCAGCATTATAGACTACTATAATGTAGAGCTACATTTTTGCATAATTTGAGCCTGGAAATTTATTTCAAATTCTAGATTGATCTCTGGAGTACTTAGTGCTCTTTAAGCTTGGTTGTGTTCTTGCAGATGTTTCATTACCCAGTTAGTGAGTTTAGCATCCACTCCACCTTTATATAAAGTAGCTTGTCCTGCCTGTATTGGTGAGTGTGGGATTTTTTTTCCTTGATAGGTATTGTTTTCCACTTGATTGTTTGTCTGGTGGTAATCCCTGCTTATCTGTGTGTTGGCTACTGGAGATGTGTTCTGGTCTTTTTGTTTCCTTTTTAGATTTTTTTATTGTCTCTTGAATGGTGTGTAAATGTGGTTTATCTCTCTGTGTCTATTGATGGTTGATGAGTCTGAGTGCCAAGTTTTTAACAAATCCGTAACATTTTTTTAATCTAGCTTGGTCTAGGATGCTCTCAGTTTCTCAGCTGAAACTATGGTTGAGTCTGCCCATATGTTTTGAGATTAAGGATTTGTCATTGGTCTTCTGTGATGTAATGTGTACCTGGAAAAGCTTGAGGAGTTTTGCCCATTTGGGAGACAGAGGGAGGGAGGGAGGGAGAGAGGGAGGGAGGGAGGTTGGGAGGTTGGGAGGGAGGGAGGGAGGGAGGGAGGGAGAGAGAAAGAGAGAGAGAGAGAGAGAGAGAGAGAGAGAGAGAGAGAGAGAGAGAGAGAGAGAGAGAGAGAGAGAGAGAGAGAGAGATCGTGCAGTTTTGACTGGAGAGGGGAGTGGGAAGAGGTTCAGGATGGTCATACCTAGAATCTCTTAGGATATATCTAGTAGGTTAGAAAGGTGTAGCCTTAATTTGCAAGATTATGACATTAGGTGCAAATGAGTAAAGGACTGAACTGATTTGGACTTTATTGTGTCATCTTTGGCTTGGGTCTGATATCTTCTTACTGTTGTTCATGGATGCACTCTGTTAGTCTTCTGCCTGTTGTCCCTTACAGTGGCTGTTACTGTACTTACAGTGCATGTTTTTGATGATGCCTATTTTTTTATTCTTATGCTTTTAGGTCTTTTGGTTTACTTTAGATATTTTGAGGGACTTTGGTTTGTGGGCTATGGTGATTTCGTGTGGCTATATTAATCTGTGGGTTATTTCTGAGATGTTTCTGGTGTATGGCAATGTTATATTTTCCATAGCTTGTATTCATTGTGCTGTAGTGAGTTGCATGAGTATCCATTTTGTTAGAAAACATTGTATAGGTGGTCTGTTTCTTTTTAAATTATAATTTACCATGCAATATAAAATGATTGCATAGGTGGCGCAGTGGTTAAAATGCAGCACTGCAGTTCAGCAGTTCAGCTGTTCAAATCTCACAGGCTCAAGGTTGACTCAGCCTTCCATCCTTCCGAGGTTGGTAAAATGAGGACCCAGATTGTTGGGGGCAATATGCTGAACTCTGTAAACCGCTTAGAGAGGGCTGTAAAGCACTATGAAGCGGTAAATAAGTCTAAGTGCTATTGCTATTTTACATACTTCTCTATTTTCTCTTGCCAAGGAGGTCTACTGGACATTTAATTCCTATTTTCTATTCTTCTACTTATTCTATTCTTCTACTTATTCTTTGCTTTCCCCTTTTCTTCCCTGTGCTATTTTCCTAATTTGTATTCTTTCACAAGTCATTTGCTGTCTTAATTTGAATCTCCTTCTTTCTCCACTTAATTTTTTTGTCATCATTATTTTCAATCCTTCTTCTTCTTCGTTCACAAACTGACTTCCAGTTTCCTCTGGCATATCAGTGTGTACCCTGATCTTGCAGAGATTTAACTTCTCAAAAAATGTTTTTAATAATTTGTACATAGAAAAAACACTTGCATATGTGCTTCTCTGGGTTCAAAGGGATGTCAATCATCAGGCTGAGAATATAAGCAGATTGCCAGCGTGGGTTGGAAAGGAATTTCCCTTCACAGATTTATCTAAGATAGCAAATTAACTGATCAGTTGGGTCAGACCCATGGCTTTACCTATGTAAAGATTGGGAGTTCAATCCATTGATGAAAAAGATTTGAACAGCCAGACAGCTACAATTTGCTTGAAAGATTATTTCCCAAATTTATGCCACTTCATAATCAATCATTTTCCAATATAATTCTGCTATCTTTATGCAACAGTTGAATGAAGAGTGATTTGATCCGATTTGATTTAATAGACAACTCTTTAATATAATAGCTATCCAGGTATATTTATTTGATTTATATAGCTGCCCAAGGAGCTGCTGATACAGTTCTACAGAGGAATCATTGAGTCTGTCATCTGCACCTCTATAACTGTCTGGTTTGGTTCTGCAACCCAACAAGACAGACACAGACTTCAGAGGATAATCAGAACTGCAGAAAAAACAATTACTGCCAACCTGCCTTCCATTGAGGACCTGTATACTGCATGAGTCAAAAAGAGGGCCCTGAAAATATTTACTGACCCCTCGCATCCTGGACATAAATTGTTTCAACTCCTACCCTCAAAACGTCGCTATAGAGCACTGCACACCAAGACAACTAGACACAAGAACAGTTTTTTCCCGAACGCCATCACTCTGCTAAACAAATAATTCCCTCACCACTGTAAAACTATTCACTAGGCTGCATTACTATTACTATTAGTTTTTCTCATCGTTCCTGTTAGGTCTCTGACCATAACTAATATTGGATAGAACAATATATGTCTAGCTTTTAACAGCTATAAGTCTGTTTAGCTTAGGTGTTGCAGACTGCCACAAGAGGGAGCTAGAGTTCACAGCTTATTTCTATGGGAGTCCCTCTCTGTTTGTCTTTGGTCTCTGCTACTCAGAGTGTGTGTTCTCTGCTACTCATTAGAGCAAGGCCTAGAGTATGTATGCTCTGCATTTCTCTCTGTGTTGTAGTTATGTATTATAGCTGAAATGTATTTGTACTGGATAATACTTGGATTGTCATTATGACTATTAAGTGTATGACTTTGGACTGTTTATAGGAAAATGCTATTTCTTAAAGTAAACTTTAATTCAAGTTAGTGTATCTGTGTGTGGCTGAGTACTTATTCACAACTGATCTCAATCTAAACGTTTCTGTATGCACAACCTTGGTAACACAAGGAATACTCTGCTAATACATTAACACTGGTTATGGGCCCAGAGAGATATTGAGAGTTAGTGTGAATATTCAGTTTCATACTCAGACAGCTAACTTGTGGTTTACTGTTAAATTAACAATGGCACAAGAACAGTCAACTAGCTTATCCCTGATAACCAGGTTAGATGGAACTAACTATGTTTCCTGGTCTATGAAGTGCAGCTTACTTTTGCGTAAAGAAGGATTATGGACTGTGGTTAATAATCCACCTGATATAACTGCTTGGGATCGAACAAATGATGAAGATAAGAAGAAAATAGCTGACTTTAACCAGAATAATGAAAAGGCTCTTAGTATTATTGGACTGACACTGAGTGATCAGCAACTGGTCCATATTCATGGTGAAGATTCTGCTGCCAAGTGTTGGAGTACCTTAAAGAGACTTTATGTTCGTGATAGTGTTGGTGCGCACATACACCTTACACGTAAACTGTTCAGAGCACGTTTGTTAAAAGGTGGTGACATGTTAGCTCATTTGGAGTTTATGAAGAGAACATTACAAGAGCTACATGAAAAAGAACTGATTTTCTCAGAGTTGCATCAAGTTTATATTATTCTTTCTTCTTTGGATGACTCTTATGATGATTATGTGTCTTCACTGGAAGTTTTAACCAGAGATGAACTGACATTGACTGGCATAATAGGAAGACTGTTAGAAGAGTCTAGAAGAAGGCAAGATAGAAAACAACTGAGAGAGAAACAACCACAGGAAGAACCACAGAGAGAGAAACAACCACAATCTTCAACTGCCTATATTGTTAGGAAATGTTATTCTTGTGGGGCTAAGGGTCATATAGCCAGATTCTGTAAAAAGGGTAAAAAGCAGAATGCTAGTAATATGCAGAGAGCTTATAATGATGTTAGTGTAGCTATATCAAGTACAAATAAAACTGTAAGCCATGATATCTGGATAATAGACAGTGGAGCATCTCAGTGTATAACTAAAAGTAAAGAGAGATTTGTAAATATGACTAAAAGTAATCAGCATGTATCATTAGCAAATGGCTGGAAATTGAGAGTATCTGGAGAAGGTAATGCATATTGTTCATGTATTAATGAAAGTTTACCAATGTTATATGTACCTAACCTTAAAAATAACTTACTATCTGTGAGAGAATTGGTAAAAGCAGGGTTTGTGGTAACTTTTCAGGGAGATAAATGTTTAATTGAAAAGCAAGGTAAAAGAGTTACTGCAAGATTGCATGATGGCTTATACATTATCCATGATAGTCCATTAAATAAGGCTAATTCAGTTTATGAAAATAGAAAGCCTCATGACGAATGTATTCATTTGCTCCATAGACGTATGGGACATTTAAATTTCAAAATTTTAAAGAAAACTGTTGAGTTATCTAATGGTATAAAATTAAAACCTTGTGCAAGATATTTAAATTGTAATGCTTGCAATCAGGAAAAAAGCAAGGTAATTCCTGCAAACAGGTTAAATGGATTTAAAACCAAGGAACCATTAGAGGTTGTATTTGCTGATCTCATTGGCCCTAAGAAACCCAGTTTAGGTGGAGCCTGTTATATATTGAGCATAGTTGATCATTTTTCTAGATATGGTTTCTGTTATCTGATGAAAACAAAAACAGAAACATATCAGCATTTTGTAAACTGGTTAAGGTTTGTTGAACGAAAAATGAATAAGAAACTGGTTAGTTTAGTAACAGATAATGGTACTGAGTTTACCAATAAGAGATTTGAAGATATGCTAAAGAGAGCTGGTATTGAACATAAGCGTTCTGCTCCTTTTCGGCCGCAACATAATGCGCATATTGAAAGAAGAGGTCAGACATTACAGGCTATGTCTCGAACCATGATTTCAGATTCTGGTTTACCAGAAAGACTCTGGGGTGAAGCTATAATGTGTGCTAACCATGTTTTGAACAATGTAGTGAATGCAACAACTGGTGAATTGCCATTTACTCGTTGGTATGGTAGGAAACCAAATCTTAGTTATTTGCATACATTTGGTGCACCAGCATGGGTGCATATTCCCACACAAGTAAGGCGAAAGGGACAACATAGAGCACGGAAATTATGTTTTGTAGGGTATGAATCTAATCATAGATCATTTAGATTCTGGGAGCCAGGTACTACTAAAGTATATTGTAGTGCAAGTGCTAAATTCCTTGAGCATGTTGGATGGAGTAAACTGGAACAGGAATACAAGGAACAAGATAGTATTGTTGTTGAGGATCCATTGTTTCCTGATGATTTTGATAAGAAAAGTACTGATGGTAGGATAGTGAAAGAATCCTCAATAGAGGAATCATCTATGGAAGAACCATCTATGGATGATGTAGAAGATACCTCGATAGGGGAGGAAAAGGAAGAGGAAATTCCAACAACTTGTACTAAATTGCCTAGGAGGTCAACTAGGGAGAGACGTCCACCTGATAGATATCAGGCAAGTATTGTATGCCAGATTAATGTGGAACCGTCTAATTATAATGAACTTAAGCTGTATCCAACAAAGGAACAGGTAGCTTGGCAGGAAGCTATGAATAAGGAATTAAAATCTTTAAGGGATCTTGAGGTATATGAAGATGTAAAGTTACCACCAGGTGAGCGTGCAATAGGTTGCAGATGGGTGTATAAATTAAAGACTGGTGTGGATGGCACTGTTACCCATAAAGCAAGATTAATTGCTCAGGGATTTGCTCAATCAAATAAGGATTATGATGAGGTATTTGCACCTAGTCTGAGAGCAAATACATTGAGAGGAGCATTAGTTTGGGCAGCTAAAAATAAATGCATAATTAATCATGTAGATGTCGAAACTGCATATCTACATGCACCTTTACAACATACCATTTATATGAGAAAGCCATTAGGTTTAAAAGATGATGGAAAAAATGATTATTGGAAATTAAAGAAAAGTCTTTATGGTTTAAAGCAATCAGGTTATGAATGGAATAAATGCATTGTAAAAGAATTAGTTTCCATGGATTTTAAAGCTGGTATAGCTGATCCTTGTTTATTTAGGAGAGAGAAAGATGGTTTGATTTCTCTGTTGCTATTATTTACAGATGATATAGCGATTATAACAAAGACTGAACAAGAAGCAAATGATATTGTTTCTGAATTACAAAGAAAGTTCAAGATTAGAAATTTAGGAGAAATTAAACATTATTTGGGTCTTGATATAATGAAGACAAATAGAGGATTCAAAAATTTCGCAAGCTAAGAAGATTAGCCAATTGTTAAAAAGATATAACCTGGAGAATTGTAAAACTGCTAAGACACCAATGGATCAGGGATTTACAAATAGTGATACTAAATGTCCTGTGTTTGATAAGGAGATATATCAGTCTCTAATTGGTAGTCTCTCATATTTGAGTAATTGGTCTAGACCAGATATATCTTACAGCGTAAATCAACTGGCTAGATATAATGCTGAACCAAATGAAAGGCATTGGCAAGCAGCTAAACGAATACTTAGATATCTAAAGCACACAATACATTATTCTTTATATTTAGAACCGAGAAATGAATTAGTGTTATCTGCATATGCTGATGCAAGTTTTGCTACTGATGCAATGACTCGCAAATCAACATCAGGTATAGTGGTAATGTTGGGTAATGCTTTAATAGGGTGGAAATCTATTAGGCAACAACATATTAGTTTATCCACTATGGAAGCAGAATTCTCGAGTTTATCATTAATGTGTACAGAATTGGTGTATTATAAACAATTGTTAAAGGATATAGGAATTACTGTACAGGAGCCATTTATTGTGTATGAAGACAATCAATCTGCCATTAGTATGGCTAATAGTTTAGCTGTGAAAACAAGGTCGAAACATACTGATTTGAGATATCTGAATGTTAGACAATGTGTTCAAAATAAAATGGTTAAGTTGGAATACTGCATGACTGAACAGAATATTGCAGATCATTTCACTAAAGCGCAAGGTGCAATTAAACACAAAGAGTGTTGTGAAAACTATGGTTTAAAGATGTAAGGTATTATATATTGATCTACCCAAAGGGGAGAATGTTAGGTCTCTGACCATAACTAATATTGGATAGAACAATATATGTCTAGCTTTTAACAGCTATAAGTCTGTTTAGCTTAGGTGTTGCAGACTGCCACAAGAGGGAGCTAGAGTTCACAGCTTATTTCTATGGGAGTCCCTCTCTGTTTGTCTTTGGTCTCTGCTACTCAGAGTGTGTGTTCTCTGCTACTCATTAGAGCAAGGCCTAGAGTATGTATGCTCTGCATTTCTCTCTGTGTTGTAGTTATGTATTATAGCTGAAATGTATTTGTACTGGATAATACTTGGATTGTCATTATGACTATTAAGTGTATGACTTTGGACTGTTTATAGGAAAATGCTATTTCTTAAAGTAAACTTTAATTCAAGTTAGTGTATCTGTGTGTGGCTGAGTACTTATTCACAACTGATCTCAATCTAAACGTTTCTGTATGCACAACCTTGGTAACACAAGGAATACTCTGCTAATACATTAACAGTTCCTATCACCCATCTTCTCCCACTTATGACTGTATGACTGTAACTTGTTGCTTGTATCCTTACGATTATTTTCATATTGATTGTTTCCTGATTGCTTACTTGAACCCTATGACAACCATTCTTGACAAATGTATCTTTTCTTTTATGTACACTGAGAGCATATGCACCAAAGACAAGTTCCTTGTGTGTCCAATCACACTTGGCCAATAAAGAATTCTATTCTATTCTATTCTAAATCTCACATTTACATGACTGTAGGCAGCTTACAAATAAAACAAAACACAAAATACACAATATAAAGCACAAATACATGCTTTGTGCTCTAACCATTTGGGTAGAAGAGGAGGTGGATAAATTCTATGGTTAAGTTAAATCTGACATTGACAAAAGACACAAGCAAGATGTCCTGATGGCCGTCAGAAAATGGAATGTTAAAGCTTTAAATAATAAGACAAAATGTAATTGGGTTGTGCAGCCTAGAAAACAGAAGGAGGCCAGAGAAGGAGAACTTTTTGCCAATTTAATAATTTCTTCATTGCTAACACAGTCATAAAATAACCAAAACATCACCTATAAATGTGAACATCACCAGATGGAGCAGAGAGAAATCAAATTAATTCCATCACTGATATAAGGAGGTGGTAGAGCTTAGTTATGACCAGGGGAAGTCAAGCTAAAGCAGAAGAATAAAACCAACCAGTTTCCATGACATGATCTTAAGTACACTGTATTTACCCACAATTTTCAAGGAAATATCAAGCTTTGAAGTCCTGAACCTCATGGATAGGGAACAAGAAGAACTGTGGAATAAAATCAAAGCAGTTGTTAAGGATGAAAAATGAAAAGAAACTGCCAAAGAGCAAGAAACAGAAGAAAGCAAATTGGATGTCAGAAGAGATAGAGGAAATTGCCAAGAAGAGAAACCAAAGCCAATAAGGCAAAGATGTCAGGAAGGAACTTAATTTCACATACTAGCAAAATAATGTTTGAGGATCATTCAAGGCAGATTAGAGCTGTACATGGAGAGAGAGAGATGCCAGACCGCAGGAGATACTATTGTTGGTGCATGCTAAATAATCGATCATCAGCCTAAGAATACCCCCCAAAGAAGTCAATATGTGCTTCATTGATTATAGAAACATTGCAATTGTAATGACCATGTCAGGTTGTGGAATGTCTTTGGAAACCAATACAGATAAGGAAGTGATAGTCTGCACATGGCAAAACAGACTGGATCCAGATTGGCAAAAGAGTCAGACAAGGATATATACTTTCTCTTTTTTTAGTCAAACTACTGTAACTGTTAATTATGGAGGGAAAGTGGATTGAAAAAAGATGACCATATTATTAAAATTAAAATGGAGGAAGAAACATCATTCATGCTGATTGTTTCTGATGATATTACTCTGGTAGTTGAAAATGCAAATGATCTGCAAATTCTAGTAATGCAAATCGAGGAGCAAGTAAAAAAATACAATTCTAATTAAAATAAAAAAAGACTGACTTAATGACAATAGATGTAGTATAGCAATCATCCTTAGAATTGACATTGCAGACACTGAGATGGTGGAGAGCTTCTTTTAGGGATGATTATCATTGATAAAGAAGTCATCAGGGAAGATGTGCATTATATATTGAAAAGTTGAGAGCTTCCCTTCTATGCAAATTGGGGGAGGGCTAGAAACTAGAGTTCTTCAGCAGTGACAACTATCCTCTAGAACAGGGGTGTCAAACTCGTGGCCCACTGGCCAGATACGTCATGCGCTGGCCATGCCCACTCCCATTTTAATGAAGGGGAAAAAGTCGCGATACGTCATGTGATGACAATGTGACACCTGTGAGTTTGACGCTGCGGTGGCGCAGTGGTTAGAGTGCAGTACTGCAGGCTACTTCTGCTGATCACCGGCTGCCAGCAGTTTCGCAGATCGAATCTCACCAGGCTCAAGGTTGACTCAGCCTTCCATCCTTCCCAGGTGGATAAAATGAGGACCTAGATTGTTGGGGGGCAATATGCTGACTCTGTAAACCGCTTAGAGAGGGCTGTAAAGCACTATGAAGCGGTATATAAGTCTAAGTGCTATTGCTATTGCTATTGGCCCTGCTGTAGAATAATCTTCTCCCAGAGGTCAATATGGCATCTTCTTTCCAGATATTTTGGAAGACTATGATAGCTGTTAATGGTTAAGACTACACAATGATAGGAATGATAACTTTTAAGCATTGAATGGATGGCTATGCCTGATAGGTAGAAAGCTGATGGTCTCAAACCTTCTCTCCCAGAAGCCTTCTGGGTCTTCATACACTGGTCACTAATCTTGCTTTGAGATAGTGGCTAACCGTGTTCCTGCTACTACCATGTATCTTCTAGGTGGCTCCTTACCTGATGTCCCCAATTCTGTCCTAGCCTCAGTTTAGCAATGCTTGCCCATCGTTATAGAACAGTGTTTTTCCAACTTGGCAATTTTAAGATGTATGGACTTCAACTTCCCATGCTGGCTGGGGAATTCTTTGAGTTGAACATATATCTCAGTTACCAGGTTGGAAAAACACTGTTTTAGAAAGACCAAGGTTTTGCTTTTTCCAGCAGAAGGATGGACCGGGGTCATGACACTGTTTGTATATGATATACAATATCTCTCCCTTGTGGAGATTTGTATTCTATTTATTTATTTATTTATTAAACTAATATGCTGTCCATCTCGCCTAGAGGCAACTCTGGGATGCTTACAACCAATAAAAGCAACAAGATAAAACATTAAAATAATTAATATCAGTTCTAGTACTCTGGATGGCTGGGGCTGCTGAATTGTGTATGTCTGAAAACAGGCAGGCATGATATAATCCAAAATCTAATTGAAATAGGCATAACTATAGAAGTTCCAAGTTTTTTGTTCAGAAATAGAGATGGAGAGAAGAAATTTGTATATCAGCCAAGTCTTATCAGAGGAGACAAGCACTTTTATTTTTCAGCTTCTGCGTTGCTAATTAGTTTGCATTCTTTTATGTGGTCCCTTTACTTAAGCTAAGTGTAGAGTAGTAACCCTTTTTGTACTTACCTATTTTTCCCTCTAGATTTATATTTGTTCTCAAATGCATTTTAAGTAAGCAAATCTTAGAATGTAGCCTTAATACATCTTCCTAACATATGTGCATTCCCCATTTCCTTATTACTAGCCTTATTCATTTTTACAACTCTAGGTTTAAGGGCATACAGAATTAATTGCCTTTTTCCCATCCACTCTGAGACTGACGAGCTGACAGATGACTGGCTGGTGAACTAATGTCAGATAAATGTTTGATCTTCTTTCTTCCATCTATCTTCAGCCTCTGCCCTAAGGTTGTATAGATGATTGCCCCAAAACACTGTTGCCCTTTCACACTTACTTCACTAGGCTATGCCCTTCAGCACTTCGTAAAATCTTACCATTTTATTTACTTATTCATTCATTTAATATATAAGGTTGGCCAGTTAAACAATAACTCTAACAGTTTGCCAAATTTTGATTAAAGTCCTCAGTCCATTTTAGGTTTACAAGCCAATCTTAGTATGGATACAAACCTACAGACTATCTCCAACAACACTGGACCTTGCTAATCCATGATGGCATTTGCAGACAGGTCAATTCTCCTCATGGTGTTACTCTACCTTAATGCCAGTGTGGCATCTGATACTTACATCAGCCCATCTGCAGCTCCTCCTTCTCCTGCATAAACTTTTCTGCAATAATCTATACTAACCTTTAATCCCAGTTCCTTATTAGCACAATGGTTGCAAGCTATATTGTTTGAATATATGTATGGAATGTATGGATGTGTAAACAGTAACTGTGAGAGGGATCTTGGAGTCTTAGTGGACAAGTATTTAAATATGAGTCAGCAGTGTGCTGCAGCTGCCAAAAAAACCCAACACCGTTCTAGGCTGCGTTAACAGAGGGATAGAATCGAGATCATGTGAAGCGTTAATACCACTTTATAATGCCTTGGTAAGGCCACACTTGGAATACTGCATCCAGTCTTGGCCGCCATGATGTAAAAAAGATGTTGAGACTCTAGAAAGAGCTCAGAGAAGAGCAACAAAAATGATTAGGGAATGGAGGCTAAAACATATAAAGAACAGTTGCTGGAATTGGGAATGTCTAGTTTAATGAAAAGAAAGACTAGGAGTGGCATGATAGCAGTGTTCCAATATCGCAGGCATTGCCACAAAGAAGAGGAGGTCAACTTATTTTCCAAAGCACAGAAGACAGGACAAGAAGCAATGGATGGAAACTAATCAAGGAGAGAAGCAGCTTAGAGCTAAGGAGAAATTTCCTGACAGAACAATTAATCAGTGGAACAACTTGCCTCCAGAACTTGTAATGCTCCAACACTGGAAGTTTTTAAGAAGAGATTGGACAATGATTTGTCTGAAATGGTATAGGATAGGGCTTCCTACCTGAGCATGGGGTTGGACTAGAAGACCTCCAAGGTCTCTTCCAACTCTGTTGTTCTGTTATTCTGACAGAAATATATTGTGCCAGAGGCTCATCACAGGCACATCTACAACAATTAAATGTTTTTATAATATTGTTTTCATTCTTGTAGGAATGTTTTGCATTGTTATTATGTTGTAAACCACCATGTAGCATTTAGGAGGCTAGTAGCAAAGAAATGCAACAAACAATTACCACCCCAAAATGCATTTAACAAAATGAATGCTCAATTTAGAGGGGTAATAAAAACAATGGAAGCATTGAGAATGTCCCAGATCTCCTCCCTCAGGGAAGATAAAGAACATTTGCATAGGCTGATTCAAATCACTGATTCAGAAATCATCCAGAAGCCATTGTTTGCCCCAGTGTTTCTCAACCTTGACAGTATGAAGAGGTGTGGACTTCAACTCCCAGAATTCCCCAGCCAGCATAGCTGGGAGTTTGAGGCCACACATATTCAAACTGCCAAGGTTGAGAAACACTGATTTTCCCAAAGTCAGACATTTTATATCTTGGGTAGATCAGAATCTGCTAAGTTTATATATACCGTATTTTTCGGAGTATAAGACGCACCGGAGTATAAGATACACCTTAGTTTTTGGGGAGGAAAATAGGGGAAAACAATCTGCCTACCAGGTATTCATCTGGCTAGCATCCTTAGTCTGGTCAGCTTCAGCACATTATTTTATCCCCTGGTTAGGACTTAAAAAAACCTTCTTCTGAGAGAGTAACAATGAAAGAGCATGCAAGCCAAGTAAGAGCTGGGAAGATAGTTAGCACCTGGTTAGGGCTAGAAAAAAACTTATTCGGAGCAAGTAGAGCAATGAAAAAAAATTCTGCAAGACTTAGGGCTGGAAAACATTCTTTGGAGAGAGTAACAATGAAAAAGCCTGCAAGGTAAGACCTGGGAAGATCGTTAGCACCTAGTTAGGGCTGGAAAAAAGCTTTGAAAAAGCTACATGCAGAGTATAAGACGCACTCAAATTTTCAGCCACTTTTAGGGAGGAAAAAGGTGCGTCCGAAAAATACGGTAATTGTTAGTAGAAATGGAAATATTTCTCAGTCCTAAATATTTAAAATTAGCAATATATTCATAATTTCAAATTATACCATTGAAATTAACCAATAGTATATTGGTAACCATAGAAATTGGTATGTCAGAGGAGTGCCTTTTTGTTCTAATACCTTAAAAATGTGACTAGGATCAGCATTTTATAAAAACAGATTTGATTCCCTAAACTGAAGGGGCTACACAGACAATTACCCAAACTGATTTCAGGTAAGATGGTTCACGATGTTTATGACTAACTCTAACCCTAACCCTAAGTTTATGACAAGGCAATGGAGCCGAGCAACAGGGACAAGACAAGACTTCTGTTTCTGGCAATATCGGGCAACAGAAAGTCTGCCAAGGCGCTCTCCATGTTATTCCCAGCTGTTAGTAACCTATGAAGTTATAGATGAAGTAAACAGTATAAAGATGAAAAGCAATTGCTTCAGAGTAGAAATAACAAGTTGTATATAGTCTTCTGCTATAAGCATGCTCACTGCCTTACAGCTTACAGTCTCATGAGAATTCTTTCTTTACGGCCAGGGAAAGAACTCATCTGTCCATCAAGACAAGGTGCTAAATTCTCTGCGGCATTGGTTGGCTTCCCATGCTTTTCAATTTGCAGATGCTTTGATGTTCTCCTCCAAAGGGTATTCCAGGAAAAGCAGGCCAGAGAATAGCCTGCATTTTGAATGGAAACTGTCCAAGACCTTTTTTTTAGTTCTGATAAATATCCTTTGCTTCTAAATTCTTCATTGGATTTTAAGATTCTAATAAAATGGTAATCACCATCATCATCATTTCTGCAGTCCAAAATCTGCTCACCTTTGTCCTCTATCATAGAAATTCTCACCAAAGCAGATGAGGGGCTACGTCAGTTTCTATTAAAATATTAGCATAGTTAAACAGATTTTCATATAGTTACCTAACTAGACATATTTTGCTAACTTATTTTACTGTTTTCTATAGCCTTTGTAGTTCAAAGTAAACACTGTATAAACATGAAAGCAATTGCTTCAGAGCAGAAATAAAATCCTCGGGTTCTTAAAAAGCATCTCTGCCATTTCTCAATGTTATTTATCATTGCCAGGAACTTGTCATTAAGTTAGGCTTCTTTGATACCTTGAGATTCAGGAACTCAAACCAGTAACAGTCCACCTGTCTGCTTTATTTGATTGGGAGGAGAAATAACTCTGTTATTGGCACCATCTGGTATCTAAATTTCAAGGATTGAATGGGCACCTGGGGATTTGCATTCTGAAATATTAGCAGGAAAATCATAGAATTGGAGGAAAGAAACAAAGCCAAGAAACCTGAAAGCTTTGCTTCACAATATGGGTAGAAAAGCAGAGCTGGAGTGATACTTGGATCCTATCATTTTAATTGTTTCCTGAGTTACTGAGTATGCATATGTTTTTAGAAACAACACATGGAATGGTTATAGTATTAGATACGAAGAAGGGAAATATATCTATAGAAATTATAAACACTATTCTGTTTTACCATGCTTCTCACAACTGAAGATAAATATGTAACAAATAAGGCTTCTCCTAGCTTAGAATAAGTTCCCTATTGCTCTTTCAGTAAAATTGCCTCTAAACACACTTTTGGAATTTCCCATATAGAAAATTGCAATAGGAAAATAAGAAGACGTCTGTTGGAGCAAGCCAACACCCCATCGTACTGTGTCATGCAATGGTTGATTAAGTGCATTCAAGAAGTTCACAAGTATTTTCAGCATCACAAGTATGATCCCTGCCCTAATGTACACATTAATATATTACTTCCAAACTGGGGGGTGGGTGGGGAATAGTTTACTTGCTAGAATTCTTGGGCCACAACTCTTTTCACCTTCTTCTCTAGATAGACAGAAAACTGATGCTTGAATGAAAGTTATTTTGTTGGGGCAGCTTTCAAAATTCTAAAAGTATCTGCAGTCTTCCTCAGAGCCAGAAGGAACTAATACTTTCCTAGTACATATTTGAAAGAAAAAACCCCGCTTCACAGCTATCAAGGACATATTTCTTTTTTTTTCTTCTGAACTGTTGCTATTCATATCCAAAGGTTTGTTGGTGAGAACCACAAAGAGGAATTCCACTCTAAGTAACATAAGCACAAATGTACACCATCCATTTAAGGGTAGAGATGCTGAAAGTAATTTTGATGAAGACAATGTGGTGATATGGTCCAAAGTTACATGCCAGCATCTATGTCCTCAAATTCATCCTACAGGAAATGCATGTTTAAAGAAATAGAGACTGAGATGCTCATATAGGTTTATGAAGTATATATTTTCCTGGGGCTTAGTGTTCTACATCGATAACTCCGCTACTGAAAATATACTTCAAGTTGGCAAAAAGGTTCTGGTAGTAGTGTGCCAGTTCTATCAAGGCCAAAAAAAATAGGACATAGTTCCAGGAAGGAAAATCAATTGCTGTAATATCATTCCAAACAAGAGGTTCCAATTCCTGCAAATAGCATGAAATGCTTCCCAATCTTTCTACTTTAACGTGAGATAAAATATTTTCAGTCAAACAAATGTAGAATAAAGCTTTCAGCTTCTCATTGGGAAACTGTTACTCAGAAGTTGGCCAGCTATGCACGATTCTTTTAAGCAAAACATCCCACAGTAGTCAGTAGGAGTTTTATGTTACCGGTATATATTCTTGGCTGCTACTGAAAGTCTCACTCAGCCACATCCTAAAATCTGATGAAAATAAACTTACACAGGACAACATTTCAACTCATAGACGATTCTGCTTATTCTGTTACAATTTTCTTCTATATTGTACTGTATTTTCTGCTTTGTACTATACTGTATAAAGAATAATTGTGCTCTGGCTTTTGATCGTAAAATGTAAACATGCTTTATATATGTAACATGGTTTGCCTATATATGTCTATATAAATACAACTATGCTTAATTTAACCATAACAATAAATGTTAATGTAATTTTTACACACACACACACACACACACACACACACACACACACACACACACACACACACACACAGATTTTAGTTAGTGAATTATTTTGTGTATATGTATTTATTAGCATTAGGTCTATTTCTATAAAAGATAATAAGTTCGCTGGAATTTGCTAAAATGGCTACATTTTTAACAGTGTATAAGGAATCTAATGCTTTCTGATTAAAAGAACTTAAAGTGAAGACTGGTGATTAATTTTTTCAACAGATAAGTCCATGATTGTGCTACAAGTATACTTTCCCCACATTTCCCAATAATAAGCTTCAGATATACAGTACCTGTTAGATCATAATAAATGTTTGTACTCTGCTGTTTGTTTATATTTCCCAAAAATTTCAAGCTAACTGTAATAGATAAAATCAGACGTTGTAGAAGACAGATATTTAAAAAATTTGTGGTAAAACATAAAGTTACAAAATGCAACTTATCTTACTTTTCTAGTCCAGTGAACGCTCAAGGTAGCTAAAATCATTTTTAAGAAATATACACAAATACAGTGTGAAACAAGAAACCACTCAGTTTTTGGCTATTGGACAGTTTTTTTAAATGAAGAAATGAGTAACATTAGTTTGGGTAAAGTTATTTTTGAAAATAGAACTATGTTCACTTGAGTGATTCATTGTGTGCTTCCGATGATGGTTCAAGAATTTCAAATTGTCCCTCAGGGTTTTTAGAGATTTGACCTTGAAGGTTAGTATGTATCCGTGATGGCGAACCTATGGCACGTGTGCCACAAGTAGCACGCAGAGCCATATTGGTGGGCACGCGAGCTCAGGTCTGGCGTGCATGCCAGCTGATTTTTGGGCCTTCTGTGCCCATTGGGAGTCGGGAAACAGGCTGTTTCCAGCCTCCGGAGGGGGTGGGGAAGGCCTGTTTTTTGCTCTCCCCAAGCTCCAGAGCCTTTCTAGGAGCCTGGGGAGGGCGAAAATGGCCATCCCCCCCCCCCGGAGGTCTTCCGGAGGACGGAAACGTTCCATTTGCCGACTTCCGGTTGGACTGGAAGTCCCATTTTTTTGCTCTCCCCAGGCTTCAGAGCCTCTCTAGGAGCCTGGGGAGGCCGAAAACGGCCTTCCCCACCCCCCAGAGGCCCTCCGGAGGCCAGAAATGACCCGTTTCCCAACTTGAAAGCTTGGGGAGAGCAAAAAATGGGATTTCCGGTCCAACTGTAAGTTGGCAAACGGGCCATTTTCTCCCTCCGGAGGGCCTCCAGGGTGGGGGTGGGGAAGACCGTTTTCGCCCTCCCCAGGTTCCTAGAAAGGCTCTGAAGCCTGGGGAAAGTGAAAAATGGGCATGCCATCGTGTGCCAGGAGCGGGGGGGTCCCGCCTGCATGCGCAGGGGGGTCCCATGGAATTATGGGACACCCCTGCGCTCCCCCTTTTGGCACATGAACCAAAAAAGGCTCACCATCACTGGTATATATAATTCAACACATGCTTCTCCAAGTGATTTTTAAATAATTTATTTTAGTTTAGACACTGCCCAACTCCAACTTGCTATAGACAGAAACATAGGTACAAACAATGCAATACAAACAAAAACCAAAATTAACAAACACACAAAGGACCCATCTGTCTCACTCCAAGACCTGGGAGAACAACCAAGTAGACATTATGGAATACCATTAAGGTGATACCACACAGATTTCAGCACCATGTATACTCTATTGGAAAGATTTTGCTCATTTAAAAAGAAGTATTCCTAGGGAGATACTGAGGTTAATCTCCCTAAATTTTTTGCACTGCATTTAAAAGAAGCCACTCCATGCTTAGAAAAGAACATTTGTATTCTTGAGAGGACTGGTATCCTGTTGGGTTGTGAGATAGTCTCTTGACCTATACTGCTCATTTTATTTGAGCGCAAGCTGTGGTCCTATAAAGGTAGTGCATTAATGATTAAAGATAACTTAAGACAACAACTTTAAATGGATCTGTATGCTGGAAGGAAGAGGGAACCACAAAAAGAAAATGAAAATAAAAGTTTAACAATGTCACATCTGAAATCTGTGTAAAAATATGCTAGCGCCATCAGTTATCAGTCATTTGTCTAGGTAGTTAATGATGGCATCATTAGTAATAACTACTTTATAATTTTTAAAGCTTTATTTGGTCCAGATATTTACTGGGGAATAAAAAATTGTGTAGTTGAGGCTGTAGGAAAAATACTGGCAGTGGAAAAACTAACCTACACCAGATGGCAGAGGCCAAAGAAATACTATAAAATATGGCTGCCATTCTTACAGTTCTCAGAAAAGCAGAACCTAAACACACACAGAGAGACAAAACTGTGAAAGTGGCAACCCTTTTCTTTTGCTTACATTTCCCTTTGCTACTCAGCAAACCTGAGAGGTATTGTATCATCACATATCAAGAAAATAATATGCCAGACTGTTGGAACAGGTGGAAAATGTTTGTTTGTACCAACACGCCTCTATGAAAGAAGAACAGAATGCACTGCTGTGGTTGTTCCATAACTGCATCTGCTAACGTATTAGCATATAAAAGTGGTTCCTGCAGTACATAACAGACATTGTCATATGCAGAAGGTTCAAGTCATCTGTCCTGCATGTATCTTACCTTTCTGAATCTAAACGTGAATTTTGAAAATGTATATAATGGAAGAAGGAATGGAAGAAAGTTTGAATAGAAAAGGGAATCATTTTGTACAGAAAAGGGATGAGTACCTGAGAGAGCAAATTAATTACAACAAGAGTCAGCTTAATTAAAGTGGAAGTATTTTACAAAATGCATACAAAGATCTCTTCATAACCGAAGGAGCTCCTTTTCAAAAGTTTGATTCTACACTGTTATTTTCATGGATGCTTATTCTGTATTTTCCATTTATTGAAAGAAAGAAAAAACATGGTGCAGTGTGGGTTTTAATGCAAAAGTCTCCCTTTATGGTTAAAGTCAGCATTAGCATTTCATCTCTTATTGCTAGGCAACATTCAGTGTGGCAAATTCCACGCTTCTGTAGAGTGCAACTTTGAATTTCACCTCCAACTGTAAAAATGTAGCCTGTTACCCATTAGATGCCACGATGGTTGGATACCATCCCAGGAAAGATATAACTATGACTGGCAGAGGAGAAGCCATTGGCACAGAGCAAAAAAAATGGGGTGGGAGGGGGAACATCATTATTTCAAGGCTGGCATATCACTAATTGTTAACTGCATTCTTTTATCAGCTTCAGATTTTGTAAATTGTGCCTTCTGATTGCCTTTTAGATAGCTCGACAAAAGCAGCTCCCTGTGAAGCAAACTTGGTACATTGGAATGGCATTAAAGCAAGCAGATTCTTTACTGATTCCGTTTCCAATGCATGTATAATATTACTTCCATAAAAGCCAGTGCAGCATTGGTAACTTAAATGGAAATTGCTGATGCCTGAAAGAAGGAACACAAGAAGAACACTTATCATTACTAGTTTAAATAAGTATTCCCTTCACTGGAAAAATTGTGACAGGTATGATAATTAACTACATGGCTCCATCTTTGCTAACAGAAGTATAAAAGCAGAGTTTTAATCTGTATGCATTCATTACTGAAACTTGTAGTTATTGGCCAAATTATAAATATAAGAAATATGCCCAACTAATATTATTCTCATATATAAGTCTGATTTATTTTTTTATTACAACTTGGGTGCATGTGTCTGTATAGATAATCTACAGGTGGACTGCTTAAAGCCCCCAATCCCTCCCCCCTCTTTTTAGCCTTCAAAATCTTTGAATTTATCTGCCCAAAATTTCATATAATTCACACAGGTGTGATTTCATGGCACTTTTCAACTGAAAAGCAAAGCAAAGGGAAAAAAAGAATGCTTTTGAGTATACTTACACTATAAGTAGTCCTCGACATAGGAACGTAATGGAGCCTGTCCATTGCAGTTGTATGTCATAATAATCGTAAAATAGGTAAGTTGCAACAATCGTTATGGGAACATAGTGAGCATAAAGCAACTGCTGCGATTGTTAAGCAAATATTATGGTCATTAAGAGAACCAATGGTTCACTATGAACATGGCTTTGTCAAAGCCCAGACGTACAGTATGTGCTAGGGTTCTTTGAGGTTTTTTTTGGCAAAACCATCATAAACATGGTCCCATGCTGCAAACAGCCATAGATGCCCCTGTGTTGCTGAATGTCTGAACTTTGGTCATGTGAACACAGAGGGAACCCAACTGTCAGAATTCTGAATCCAAATCGTAAGTCTTCTTTTTCGGGCTAAGTGTCTAGTTGTAGGTCAAGGGCTACCTGTGCTAAAACAATAGCCCTTCAACCAGCAGTGGGTTGCTCCCGGTTCGGACTGGTTCTTAGAACCGGTAGTGGCGGTGGCGGGAGGCTCCACCCACCGTCGCACGCAAGCACGCGAGCGAACCAGTGACAATCTAATTTAGAACCCACCACTGCCTTCAACCACAAGTTTTAGCCATCCACACTTTTGCTCATTTATTTTCAGTCAGTCTCTTGTACCCCAGGACTAAAGTATAGAAGGCTTCTATAGCCTTTTTCAGAAGTCATTGTTAGCATGGCTACAACTAAGATTTTGAAGTATCATGTAAAACGATTCATCTGCTGAAGATTAAACAATTTCAGAATCCTGATCCTCTTTAAACTATAATATAATATGGTTTATTGCACTGTCAGCCAGATGTCCAGCCTGGATTTGGCATTTTAATCCTCCTATTGAGTCCTTCCCATGGACCTGGGATAGCCAGCTGTTGATGTTTGATGGTGTTATAGATACCATTGTAGAGTGTAAGCTGTTCTAAGTAAGGTCTTTTAAAATTGACTGGTCATGAATTTGTTGTTGTTGTTGTTGTTGTTGTTATTATTATTATTAATCTGCAAATTAAAAAGAATAAACTAAAATTTTAAAATTAAATTTTTAAAAATAATTTTATTTTTAATACAATACAATATAATGCAATATGATAGCATCCCAAATGAAAGAAATATTATTAATAATATAAAATAAAAATGTAAAATATAAATATAAAATAAAGCTGATTAAAAATGTTCTCTTCAAATCTTTGAGACATTTTTATAATTCATTAATTATAAGAAAAATGTCAAGGAATACAGTAGGAATACAGTATACAGTATGTGTGGTGATTCTGACTTTGCATGCCTTCCCAAAAGCCTTCAAGGAAAAGGCATTCTGTTAAGAGTGTGAATAAGCCATGGTATGCACATGTTCTTTTAAGAAAGGCCAAGGGTGTCCTTCTGTTTTCTTAGCTCGGTTTTCATATTTATGTGTCTCATTTCCAGCTCATTGCTGGTGCCTCTGTTGTGCTATCCATCAACACTTTTATCCTCCTTGTTCCTCAAAAAGCACATAAAATCTTTTTTTATGTGGTAGTAATATTATTGCAAATAAAAGCAAATACCAAAATCTTTATTAGTCTGCCAAAATAATAAACTATTTAATAAAAACATGCTGTAAAAAGAAGGTCATTTGCATCACTCAATTTCCCCCTCAAGAAATATAGAGTGTTATTGGTCAAAAAGGATAATATCATGTCAAATCTTGCTGTTGTTGATATAATGGAAATTCAAATGACGGTTACAAATACCCTAGAATTTGCACATTCAGTGTTTTTAATTCTGGCTGCCCATTGGAAGATGTTGAAGAACAAAAGTTTGGACTGCATGTGTTACAATTCCCCAAGTGGGAAAAAAAAGAGATGGGATTGGCTGCACTTATCCCACATAATGAAGGAATTTTCAAGACTCATGGTTGGCCTCACAACTATGTAGCTACATGTGATTTATGGTCCAAATACTTGCCATCTTGAATTTGTATTTGGTTTGGAGTTGAATCAAAGCTTTAATATGTTTTCATTATTCTGTCCTCTTTCCCACCATCCCTGCATAAGAGAAATGCTTTATGCTTTATTAAAGAGATTTGGTATGCTGCCAAGATTTTGAGATGTGTTTCCAGTCTGTAGCATCACAATTCTCTTCCTAATGCAAGCTTTGCTTTTATATTCTTTCAGCTATTTTTCTCATTTGTTGAAGATTTTATTCCCCACTTACCAATCAATAATTTCTAAAACCTGATTAGCATAAAGATATTTTTAACAAAATGTAAAGAAAATATTATGAAATATTATTTCATGCTTTAAAGTAACATCTTGTTAAAGGGCTAAGGTGTCTCATAGAATGCTATGAAATGGCTGTTTGCTCCTCTGGGGAAGAATTGCAGAATATGGACAATCATTACTTGTAAAGTGTCTTTATTTTAAAGATACTGTATATAAGACAAGATATTAATATCTTGTCCTCTGAAGTTCTTGATGCTCTCTGAGAGCTTAGTTGTTTTCTTGCAGATGTTTCATTACCCAACTAGGTATCATCATCAGTTGTGCTGTCCAGCTCACTCACACACACACACCCCACACTGATTTAGCAGTTTTATTAATATTCCCCAGCAACTCCCCTTCACAGAATCCAGCCAATGAACCAACTGTAATTCACAGGGCAATGGCCCAACTAGTCCACAAGACACAGGTAAGTTCACCCTGTAGAAATAAGTCTACAGAACAAGATAAATTCACCAGGCCAAAGTCAGTCCGCAAGGCAAGAGGGTCCATGAGACAAAGACAAGTATGGAGTCCATGAGAAACGATCCAAAGTCAAGGCACAGAGTTCAGTCCAAAAGGCAAGGATTATGATGACCAGGGAAGACACAGCTAAGAAATGAACATGTTGTTCCCAGCATCATTTCCCTCCATCCCATGCACTAAATAGCCAGCTCCTGGTGCAGCCCATCAAAAGGGGCAAGGCTGCTGCCTCATGAGTACTCAGGCTGACCTCTGTTGTTCCTGCCTTTTTTCTCACCGATGTGCTCTCAGATCAGGTGGAGAAGGCAATTCCTTTTCCTCATTGCTGACCGGCTGTAGCTGTGTGCTCTCTCCACCTGAAGTCTCAGGACAGTCCTGCTGCAGCTGGGCCTCAACCATCCCACTCTCAGCTGGCTGTTCATCCAGTTGCTCTCCCTGTGGTCACTCCACCTCACTTGGACTCGCAGCCCCCCAGCTGAGAGCCATTAGCGGCCTCCCCTCCAGTCATGCCCAGAACCAATTAATCCTCCCCCAAATTAATATCCAGAGAGGGGTCTAGGGAAGCAACCAGAAAAGTCATCCCATCAGTGCTAAAAGGACCTGGGGTTTGCTGTCTGTTAATAAACTAGAAGCTTGTCCTCTCAGTGTTGGTAGAAGTGTTCTTGGTGGTTCCTGGATTAGGCTGTTGTCTACTGAAGATGTGTTTTGGTCTTTTTGTTACTGTTTGACTTTTTGTTTGTCTCTTTTGTATGGTACAATATATAGTTGTTGCTTATCTCTATGTGCCTGTTGAAGGCTGATTTGTCTAAGTGCCAGCATCCAGGAATTGGGAGGTGGCCCAAAATACCTTCTCATCAGCAATCAACACCCAGATAAGCAGAGATTAATACTAAAATTAATACTAGATCAACAATCAAGCAGTAAACAATATGCTAATCAAGGAACTTTCAACTCTAACAAGCTAACAGTAAACAGCAGCCTAATCTAGAAACCATCAAGAGCATTCCCATCAATATAGACAAGGCAAGTCACTAGTATATAAACAGAGAGCAAACTCCATTCCTTTCTAGCATTGATGATGCTACCTAGTTGGGTAATAAGATGCCTGCAAGAATGCAACCAAACTTAGAGAGCACCAATGACCAAATAGGTCAACACTGAACTACAAATATTCTCTTTTATTGCTAAGCAAAAAGATCTGGAGAAGAACAATTAAATGTCCAGTGAACACCTAACATGTTTGGCCATAATAAATGTTTTAGGAATTCAGACATTTTATCATTAATGATCCTCAACCACTCTGCTCTACAGAATATATAACATAGCAAGGTACAAAATGAGAGTCAATGTAAATTACTTGTACTTGGATCTAAGTTGCTTTGTTTCCCTCCTTACTGTTCATCCTCAATGGACAAATGCTGAATGGGATTTTTTTTTGTTCTGGAAAGGAATCTATATTCAGATGTTAGATGTACTTATATAAGATGCATAGGAAGGAAAGGCAACTGCTGTGAGTAACTGAGAATCAACAAATAGGTGTTTCATCTGGCAATCATCAAAAATTTTTGAGTAGCATTATTTGATTAGAAATAATGATAAAATTGCTAGTTCTCACTAGCAAGTTGTCGGATGCAGCACAGTAGATGTTGTCAGTGAGTGCCTATTCAAAATGGCATGAGGCAATGATAATTTGATATGGTTCTGTGTCATATGGCAAATTCAGGGTATATGTAGTGTAAAGTCTCTGGAAAAAGATAGATAAATAAAAAGATACTTTCCTGAGTTAGCATTATTAAAAATACACAAGTGACTAAGAAATCTGCTATTATCTTTTTCCAGATTTTGTTTGTTTGTTTTTATTTCCCAATCTAGCCTGCTGTTTGGGTTTCCACCCAAAGCACTAACCAGATCTGATGCTGCTTAGTTTTTACAAGATCAACAATAATCTCATGCATGCTCCCTCCCAGTTTATATATTATATGGCAATCTATGGGCATGCATCCTATTTGAATTATTTGAGCACTTAATAGGAAAAGTTAAAGTTGTGTGGATAAATATCAGGTGAGTTCACATTTTACCACTTTGTTACTGAAGTTCAAAATCTACACATTGTACTGTTTATTTATTTATTTGAATTTTGTAGCTACCCAACTTCAATGTTTCCAGCAAGGTAAATGAATTTGTGTTTTAAAAACTCCATCTAATGAAAACAGCCAATCCAATAGACCAGGTCTCTATATTGAAGGATATGGATATTTCTGCAGGGGTGGGGTAGGAGGGTTATTTAATACATCAACCTCCACTTGAGATTGCTGTACACTCCATGAAGACTTTTACCCTACTTCAGTTGGAGTATAACTTCGCTTATTCTTTTTTGGCAAGCTGGTTTAAAGGGAAAAAAATACTTTCTTTTCTGGTTCTTTTCATTTAATGGAATGATTCTACTATAGCTAAAAGTATTTTTGAAAGAATAATTTACTT
This sequence comes from Diadophis punctatus similis, assembly GCA_023053685.1. Classification (NCBI taxonomy): domain Eukaryota; kingdom Metazoa; phylum Chordata; class Lepidosauria; order Squamata; family Dipsadidae; genus Diadophis; species Diadophis punctatus. Next base: position 2,880,609 of record JALIGW010000028.1, on the reverse strand, counting down.
TATGTTCTCCAGACAAATTAGAGCTTTTCTTTCATTTGGGTTGTCTATACAAGATGCTTTTAAGCCACAGTCCCAGTGGTTTCCAGCCCTATCACCTAATAATTGACCATGACAGGAGCTATATATCCAGTGCCAGCGGGAAGAATGAATTGTATATGTCAGGCTCAATTACAAGGTGGAAGACCTAGCAAGAGAAAAGACTGAACTGATTAAAGCTTGATGTTGACAAGAGAGCTGACATATCAGAGTTATTTTCAAAAGATGCCCACTCTGAATTCCTCCCAGATGCCTCAACAGTCAATATCCTGACTACTTTGTCTTTGCTTCATGTTGTCCATTCAGCTAGCATGCCATATATTGTTCCGCTCAATAATTCTTGGCAAAATAAAATGCTCTTTGTCTCCAACCCAAACCTGTGTAACAACAACAACAACAACAGACTTTTTTTATTTAAAAGACTGAAAAAGATTCAAATAATTGGGTAACGTTTAGAGCAGCAGAATTAGTGGGGTTGGTAATGTTTGAAATTTTTGGGGGGATTCTTAAACATCAGAACAAAACAAAACAAAACAAAACAACAAAAGTATATTGACAAATTAGGCAAGAGTGAATCAATAAACCTACTCATCATTTTGTACCAATTAAGGCTAATCCAAGCATCTATATCTGAATAAAAGAATCATGATGTGCACTTCCCCCCCCCCCATCCATGCCCAAAACCAATTTACATCATGCTAACTTCTCAAGCTGTTATGGTATAGAAATGACCACTACGAATGTTCTTGTAACTTGAATCACAGTACAATTCAATCAAAGATGAACTGAATACATGCAGTGGATGATTAATTATCTATTAATTAAGGTAGTTACCACTAGAAGCTTTATCAAGAATCATGAATCCAGGTTTATTATATTGGAATTACAATTCTTCAGGAGTTTCAGTTCTATTACCAGTGACTAAAACTAAGTAATAGCAACAGTTCTTCTGTGAATTGTCACTGTTAATAACATGATTGCCATAGCTTGTACTTTCTAAATTTAATTTCACTTTGATCTCACTCTTTCCTGTTCCCAGGGGAATTCAGACATGGCAGTTCTTGCCTCACATGTTGTTATATCTTATATTTGCCCTGGCTTCTTGACTCTACAATTCATTTTTCATCTAGAAAAAGCTGTTATACCAGAAGCTTGAATTTAGAATTGTAGTTCTTCAGATGTTCTGGAATTATAGCTATAGCTCATCACTGCAGGGCTGGTATAAAAGTTGAACTCAGCAACTTCTGGAGAATCATAAGTCCCCCAACTTCTTTCTCTTTTGCAGTGTCTTTTTTATTTATGGAACAACAATCAATTAACCCAGACTCTTCCTATAATTTTCTTTTTAACAGATTAATAGAGTCGGAAGGGACCTTGCAGGTCATCTGACAAAGGAGCCATTTTTGTTTGTTTATTACATCCTGAACAGATAGTGGTATTTGTCTCCTTTCTCTAAATTTTATAACATTGATTCAGACACCACTTGCTTAGGGAACTATCTGCTTTGATTTTAAAGCTATTCTTTGTGGCCCTTGCATAACATTATACCTAGTATATTTGGGTATAGAAACCTAATGTCTAAGATCAGGGTCCGCTTGGTGTTCCTTTAAGCCAACTGATCATTATGTTGACCCAAATAAATATGTTTTTACACAGAGAATTAAATATTTATTCACTATTAAATCCACTGAACCCAAAGCCTGGTCCTACATATGGTGAGGCTTTAAGTGCCAGCTCATTTATTTCCCTTTCAGGATATGGTTGGAAGTATGTGTATTATTGGAATGTTAGCTTTGTGCAATGACTATGATGGTTTAGAAAAGCAGAAAATTGAGACCAAAGTAAAATATAATTAGCATGTACTTAGTACTGAATACAGTATATAGTTATCAAAATCTATTTTGAATTGAATGTCTACAGCATTGGAGTTTCCAGAGCAGGCTATTCATTTATTCAGGCTTATTTACAATATAGCTTAGGAAAGGTGTGGACTCTGTACAGTATAGTTCTAGAGGTATTCAGTTAGGTTTTACATTTTCTGGTCCATTTAAACTTTTGACAGAAATTGAGAAACTGGATAGTAATATACACAGAATTGTTTTTAACTATCTGTGCCTAGTCATCTTTTTTTGCAGCAAATGGTCTTTTTAAAAAATGTCCATCCATTTCATTTCCATAATTTTAATCAGCTACCATTATCCCAGTCCTTACGCTACCTTTTTCATATAGAAACCTTCTACTTCCTTGCTTGGCAATCATGAGTTTCTTGCACTCTCTTCCCCTCCCCATCAGCCATAAGTTAACAATTGATTAGTCCATTTGCTAAGGCATTGGTGTATTGTACAATGTTTCTTTCTATAATAAGAAATATTCCTTTTCTTGTCTTGTCTGCATATGTAAAACACAACTTTTACTTGACAAAATGCTTTGATATGAAGAAAATATACCATTTCTAAACACTGAAGTATTTGCATCCTCCAAAAAGTTTGATGTGAGTTTTCTGAGAGGATACTTAGATTGCCTTCACTGCTGGAGATACAGCTGCAGAAACAATGTGATATTTTTCAACTTGTTGACCACTAGGTACAACAAGTAGTAAGGATAAAGTACAAGTAGTAAGGATAACAGCCAACATATTCCTTTGTCTTTGTCTCTATTCTGTTTTAACCTGATGGACGACTGATATTCTTAGCCTGTTCCCTTCAGTCTGCTTTGTACAGAAGAACATTACTTTCCTTATTCTCTTTTCTCTCATGAACTCAGAAAATAGAGTTTCTATTAAGGCATCTATTTTCCTTAATACACCTTGTCTACAAATATTGTTACTGAACTTTATATACATATTCACACAAGCTAATTGGTATACTGTATTTATATATGAAAACAGACTATCCCAAATATACTGTAACCATGGTATATGCATGCATGTATGTGTGTATTTCTCTCTCACATCATAAATCAAATATTAATTTGTTCATTTAGATTCCACAGGATTCTTTGCAGTTGATCCAGCATCTGTGTTTTTCACTTTTCATTTTTCACAGAAACTTTTAAACAAATGTGAGTTTAAATCAGGGGTCCCCAAACTTGGCAACTTTAAGACTTGTGGACTTCAACTCCCAGAATTCTCCAGCACTTCTTTATTCTCCTACCATCGGGAAGGAGATATAGAAGCATAAGCAGCCACACAAACAGGCTGAAGAACAGTTTTTATCCGTGGGCTGTCAGACTCCTGAATGAAAAATAACTACAACAACATAATATGATTGACTTGCGGGGTCAGCGCGACGTGCAATAATAAGTTCACATGGTGCAATAGGATTGGGTGTTTGTAGCAGGATTCACTTGGATAGGGATTTTCTGTCTTTCATTGTGAGTTGTATTATATTGGGGGGTGCACGAAGGGAGGCTCAGCCAATCTCATAGTACTGAACACATATTGTACTCTGACAATAAAGGTTTGAATTTGAATTTTATTTGATGACTTGAAGAACATTTTTAACAAGGGTCACAGATGGAAGTGGAAGTAATATAACAATATTTCTGGAATGGGAGAGAACATTTATTAATGAGATTTCAGGAGTTATTTTTAACACTATTAGATCTAGCTTGTTGCATATATTTCTTTTCATTCCACAGAAAATCAATAGGAAATTTTGTCTGTTAACTGTTCACCGTAATTCAAAGTTTAGTGTTGAATTTTAGCATGATCTTAGGGTACTCTGGAGTACAAAAAGGGCTGATGTAGCCCTTTGTTTAAAGGGAATTGGCCCATTATTTCTGCTATTCTTTCCATTTATTTTATTGCTGCCACATTTTTACCATCTATTTATAAGGATAAATGGTAAATCATGCCTAAGTTTCAAGTCTTAAGTTTCTACTGTGCTATTAAAAGGCTGAAAATGGTAAGTGCATTAATAACTAAAAATAAATCTGAAAAAAGATGCATATTAGAATGTAACCAAACTAAAGAGAGAGAAAATAGCTGGCTAAATGAAGTACTATTTTGAGTATTAATATTAATAGCACAACTTTTAAGGAAACTGCACTCAGTTTATTCAAAATGACAATGTTGATGAAGATTATGTTACAAATGTAACACATCTGTGCTAACCTGTATCTTAAATCCATTTTTTAGAATAACCAAAAAGTGGGCCACAAGAATTTTATTTACAAGTTTCTCATCATAATCTTCCCATGCTATTATAACTATGTTAAATATTAGTCTCTGGACATAGACAATTATGAACAGAACTACACCTGTGTTGTTACAGCTCTACTACGTCAAATATGAACCATCCATGCATGTTCCAAATAATTGAATGACTTCATTTGAATAATTATTCTATTTGCATTTAAGTGCTTTAAAAATGAGTATTACTATTTTATGGTGTTCCTGATTGGGTGATTATTCCCAGACCAGTAGACTTCACTAAGCATTTTACATCTGAACCCTATATGTCCAGTGGACAAAGTGCTTTAATTAAAAACTGTTCTATAGTACCACTTTTCATAGCAACAATAGCACAGGTAATTCAGTTTGGATCATTTACTTTATCTGCAGGAATCCTAAGAATTATGGGAAGAATCTTGAATATTTGTTTTGTTTTGTTTTTTAAATTACAAATACATACATAGGGAGCAAAAGACGGAAACTAAAAGATAATTTTCTATTCTTGTACTATGATATGAATATCGGTTTGTTGCACTTAGGCCCCACTGTAATAATATCTAGCAAAAGTTAATCACGTTGCATATTCCAGTAGTAAAATTACAGTCCAAGATGACTTGAGGCAACCTTTGCAGCTTCCAGACACATGGATTTCTACTCTCAGAAATGGTTGATGGTAGCGGAAGAAGCAGAGGAACCGGGGAAAAACAACATGAAAGAAAATATAACAAAGGGATGATAGAAACAAGGAGGGTGAAAAAGGGATTGGAACAGAAGGGGAAGATCTCAGATGATATGGAAAAGATATGGGAGAAAAAGAAAGCCAGAAATGGAAAAGAAGATAAAGCTTCTTCTTTAAAACAACAAAGGCGGGAAAAGAGAGGAGAAAAAGACAGAGAGTATAGCAAATTAATGGATTTAAGAATAGAAATGAGAGAGTTGAAAGAAATATGGGGGAGGCAACCAAAAAAGAAAAAGAAAAGAGGATTAAAAATATGGAACAGGGTAAAAGACAAGGGATAAAAAAGAATAAGAATGTGCATGCTAAATTAGTATAATAGAACTAAATAATCCTGAATAAATTGTTTATTGTGGTGATAAGAAATAAAAAATAACATTTTTGAATATAAAGTATGAATATAGAAGAGTTATAATGTAGGAAAATGTTTTTATTAAATATATGTATGAATAGTTTGTAGAAATGAAATTATAAAATAACATAAGAAAATACGAAGATTGAAAATTGATAACTTTGAAACAGGTTTTGTATGGGATAAAAGAGATAAAAAATAGTTTTGAATGATTGTTAGAAATGTGATAAAGTGATAGAATCAACTGTTAAGATAAAACTAGCCTGTTTTGAAGAGTAAGAACAATATGGAAAAGAGGAAAAAGATTTTTGAATACTGTTTAGAAAAGAATTGAAGTAAAATATATTAATACTAGAAATGTATGTATACTAGAAATGTATAAGGTGGGAAAAGACCACATCTTTGATTGTTGGAATGGAAGGAGAATAGGAAAAAAATGGGGGGAAAGAAAAGAGAATTAAAATAGATATAAAATAAAAGGGGAAAAGGATTAAAAGATAGACATTAAGATGAAAAGAAATGTGAGAGATGTATTTAAAATGAAATGATAATGAATTGTAACTAATTAAGAAAAATATTGTTAAGATTATTGTATGGATGTATGAAACCCAGAAAGCAAACGCTCGCGACATGAGATGTAGAATGACTAAAAATAAATAAAACTTATTGGAAAAAAAAAGAAAAGAAATGGTTGATGATGGCAAAATTCTGGAAGTTGAAAGCTGTACAATTGGTAGTTGCAAGGCTGAAAAATACTGTTCTAAAGGAATGTCTCTTTATGCACATGTCTAGACACTGTGATGATATTCGGAGACAATATTTTGAATGCTTTGGTTTAATCTCATAAACTAGGTGGCTACAAGAAAATAATTCTTTCTCACTTCCGGAATGTTCTAGAAAAACATTTGCCTGAAGTCTGTGATGTTACCATAAGGAATAGTCATTTAACATAAGAACTAGTCATTTTTCTTTTTCTAAGTGTTCTAGATTTTTATCTCAGAAGTGCAGGAACAATATTTCAAAACGTATTACATTGTTTCTCTCCTGGTTATTTGTTGGATTCATATATGTTAATTTAATTAAATAAATGCACATAATCTTATACTTACATACCTGGAAAATATTCTACACAGTAATTTGTGCACTTTTAAGACTACATTCTCCCACATAGTTATTAGCTCCTTTTGGAATAAATACACAGTAAAATGGTATAAGGGAGAAAAGTTGCAATATTTATCAACTCCTCTATTTTGAGCATTAACTAAAAAATCCACCACATGCATACTGTATCTAAATATGCAACATTTTAAAACAAATTTTAAGGAATATGTGTAAACTGAGAAAGAAATCTGATGCCACAATGCCACTGTTCTTATAGGCATATTCAAATTATATCTGAAAACTACTGCAAGCCAATATTCTAAAAATATATTGTGCAATCCCATTTGCATATTATGTGTACCTATAGCAGCAGTCAGTAATCCAAAATTAAAAGATTGTTTCAAACTTTGGCTTACTGTGCTAAAATAAATCATGTTTTATTCACAGACTGCCAAACAATCTGCATCAAGTGTCAATACAACCAGTGTGAGCTTAATGGCAGAGTGGGATTTCATCATGTTTCTGCAGGAGTTATCCTATATGCCATCCTATATGGGATCTGGTCTGACTGTAAAATATCTTGGATCAGAAAACAACTTCATGAAATTTTGTTCTTTATAAAATAATTCTAATACATTTTTAGACAAGCCATTATAAAGTATAATTTACAATGGTATTCCTTATTCTATCAGTTTTCTGATATGATTTTTCCTTCTATTGTTTGCAATGCACCAGAGATTTCTTTTTGGAGGGGGGAATAAAAAAGTTAGCAGGATGTTCAATTGTGCAGTTGCCATTTCATGTTTTTGACTCTTCGTGAAGACATCCCTGATAGCATATAGCTTTTAACATTTTTAATACTGCAATGCTAATTAGAAAGTAAAGCTTTGATCCATATACCATCAGAAAAAATTGTGTAGATAGATATGGCAGCCTTCTCCACCTTGATCTCTGCCACTTGCATTACAAATGAGCAGAGGTATACTTGAACATAGAAAACATCACCAAATTGGAGGTAACTGATAAATGGGAATTGTCCCCAGAATAACATCAACAACAAAAGCAATTTATTGAAACCAGTGAGATTTTATCCAAATGTATTCTTTTAAATTTCAGTGCTTTTACATAGGATTAAGGTAAGGAAAGCATAGAGGGCAGGACTCCTGGAATTTTTTATCAGAAGGAGCCATAGAGGCATCTGAATTTTATTCCATGGTAACCAAATAATGTGTAATGGTGTGCATGTATATGAATTTTCTCCCCAGAAACTAAATGTGCTATGCACATGCACATTTCTTCCATGTATCTATTCAAAGTAATAGAACAGAATAGAATACTTTATTTGGCCAAGTGTGATTAGACCCACAAGAATTTGTCTCTGGCACAGTAGTTCTCGGTGTACATGCAAATCAACAGAATAATCATAATCATAATAATATCAATAAGAGGGGGTAGTAAGAAGATAAGGATAATAACGCTACACCCATACAACATGGATGTACATACTGTACATATTAGATAGTACTGTGATCCTTAGGTTTTCAGCAGAATGATGTCACACATCTAGTTGTCCCTGTGTCTAGTTGTTTTGGCATGCATGCCCTATAGTAGCTTCCTGAGGGAGGAGTTGAAACAGTTTATGTCCACGATGTAAGGTCTCTGTAGATATTTTCTCAGCCCTTCTTCTGACCTGCACAACATACAGTATAGGTCTTTCATGGAAGCCAGGCTGATTGCAGTTATTCTTTTTTGGAGTCCTAACTATCCACTGCAGTCTGTACCTGTCATGTTTGGTTGCTATATATGTGCATATGTGTTGCTTTTCTGTGTGCATGTGTCTATTTAGACTATATTGTGTTCTCCTGTAGAGAGTAAGGAAGATGACCTGGGGGCAAATATGCAGAAACCATTATCTAGACAAAACAGGCTAAATGTTTTTTTTTAAGTTACAAAAATGACATATTTAGGCAGGCGCCTCCCTGAATTGTAAGGATGTTTGTAAGGCTTGTAAGATCCAGCCTTGTAAGATTCTATTATTATAGCCATTATCCCAAAAGATAGTCCTAGTCTTTCTGTGGATTTTCTAGTCTACCAAGTGGGGCTAAAATGCCTTGTCTGTGTGAAGAGAGAAAAAGTATGTTTAATTAGTAGAGGCACATTGGCTGTATCCATGTATAGGTTGATGATTTATTTATTTATTTATTAGAATTTGTCAAACAAAAACTAGAAGAAGAATAAAAGAATAAAAAGACAGTGACAGGGACGATAGGCACATTAGTGCACTTATGCACACCCCCTCTACTAACCACTTAAGTATAATGATGATCTCCCCTAGTTATAACTGTGTGTGAGGTATACCATAAGAAATACAGGATAGACTTATTGGTTACAGACCATCAAGTTGTGTTTGACTCTGCACAACCACATAGATTGTCTGCATGATCTGTCCCTAAACTGGTTTTTCAGGTCTTCCAACAGAATCTATCCATCTTGCTGCTGGTCTCTTCTTTTTCCTTCCACCTTTCGACCCTTCTCCAAAAAAACTGGGTCTTTGCATAATGGGTCTGAAGTAGGATAATTTAAGGCTGGTCATTTGTGCCTCGAGGGAGAACGCTAGCTTGAATAGGACAGACTGCACACCCTCCATTCTGGGTCTCTTGGTTAAAGGGAAAAGAAGGGAATAGACAAGTCAGGTGCACATGGAGCGGCACCTGACTGGCCTCTCGAATAGAAATGCATTGGAGGATGCTATTCTGAGTTGGGTACCTCTGCAGTTCTGAATCGTCTCCAGGCTATTTTCGACTCTTCTTTTGCTGGATTTTCTTTCATACCCATTTGAACTGTTGCTCTGTTTTCAGAGAATTACCCTGCTCTGAAATATCGAATTGGAATATAGAGTTCCAAGTCCTTTGACGCAATTCCAATCCAACTTCCCAATGGTTTGGAAATAATATTTAAAAAGTGGAAAAATACAGTACCGGTATTCCATTCAACTCCGGTTTTAAGCTTCTTCGATTCCCATCCGCAAACTAGCCATTCAACGACGACAGAGAAAATAAAAACCTATCATAGCTCCCCTCTGAATCCAGGTCCTGGCTAGCATTAAAAGCAGGTTTACAGAACATATATTCAAACGCGGGAAAAATAAGTAAACACGCTTCTTAAATTTTACCGCACGAAAACCTATTAAAATCCAGGAACTAACCAAACAACAAATACATTCGCTAACATTAAGTTTTGCCCTTAGTTGCAAAGCCCCCGCATTGCCATTTCTTAGTTATCAAACATATTGCCTGTATTTTATCTCTTTTTTCCCCTCTTCAAATCCGCTGTTAAACTCATCCGCTTTCGTGATCCAAGGATATCAGCGAAAAAGCCTTCAGTGGAAATCAGGCGGCTTGTGCCGCGCTAGTTTATTTTTTCCAGTCAGGCAGTCGTTTGTTGTTCAGGCACTTTCGGAGACAGACTCCAGAAGATGGGGCTTTCTGGGAAAGGAAGGAACCTCAAACAGTATCAGCCGGGGTGGCACGTGGGTTGGAGAGGTTGTAGGTGTGCGTGGCTGGAGCTCCTGGTTTAGTCTGTGATCTTTTCCTGGCTGTTTCTCCCCACCTTTCCTAGGATGAAAGTGGTGGCTTTAATCAGGTAAAATAATTGCTTCGCTCTGGGAAGCTGTCCGGAGCAGAATAATATTTGCATTTCCCGATTTCTAGGAAATGCTGGACTCTTACTATGTGAGCAAAATGATGCAAGTGACAAATAGCACAAGATGATTCTTTTCTCTCTCTTTCTCCGCGTGCAATCAGCAGTGTGATAGATTTTATGAAATACAGGTTTGGTTTTACTTCCCTTTTAATGCAAGAACAGGTACACTTCAGAAGTTACGGATACCCAGTCTCATCAAACTCGGGAAGCATTGTAAAGTACGAGTTGTATTACAACTAAACATTTAAAGGGCACTATTTGTCCTGTTGCAGAACTAGGACTTCAGGGTATATTCTGGAGAATGCCTGCATGGTGACATTTTGGAAGTCTTTTAAGATTTTTCTTTTTATGAGTATCTATTCATAGCAATTCTCTGTTGATAGCTGTCTGGTATACTGCTATAGTACTATTAAATCTAAACTGATATACAGGTAGTCCTCGACTTACAGCAGTTCTTTTAGTGACCGTTCGAAGTTACAATGGTACTGAAAATAGTGACTTATGACCATTTTTCACACTTATGACTGTTGCAGCATCTCTATGGTTACATGATTTACATTTGGATGCTTGACAACTGACTCATATTTATGATGGTTGCAGGATTCAGGAGTCACGTGATCCCCTTTTGCGACCTTCTGACAAGCAAAGTCAGTGGAGAAGCCAGTTTCACTTTTTTACCAATTTAATAACTGCAGAGATTCACTTAACAACAGTGGCAAGAAAGATCATAAAATGGGGTAAAAGTCACTTAACAAACTTCTCATAAATTTTGGGCTCAATTGTGGTCATAAGTTGAGAGCTACCTGTAAAGTTTTCAGAATGGTATCTGGAATGGCACTTAAGAGTTATACAGTACTCAGGGTATAGTCACATAGTGCATTCCTTGGTGAATTAAAACATAGTACATTGAATTAGTTCATTAAATATATACAGCATGGCATATTCAGCCGTAAATTAACTGAATGGGATGAGTTTGAGCCACATTGCAAGCTAAAACATGGCTGGCTATTTTGTGGTTCAGTATGTAATACAAACAAAGATGAACAATTAAAGAACAGAGGGTTTTAACACACATGCTTGGCCTAGTAATCCACATATTAAATTATTTTGGTGATAGGAATACTCTTAATTTTACTTTAAACTTTTTCCACCCTGGAAACATAATTAGAGTAGATTTGCTGTAGTTAAACACACAGTTTGAAAATGTTTTGAATTGCTACACATCATTTGGAAGTTTATTCTCTACACACTGTAGCAAATCAAAGGCAAAGCTTAATGATGGAGTTATATAAAAAGGAAAAGGAAGAAATCAGCAACTATTCTTGGGATTAAATAAGCGTAACAGCCTGCTGTAATAAATAATGTTATGGGAGGAGAGCTTGCTATAACTAGCTATTTGTTTAGCATTTCCCATCTCCCCTTGCTTCAGTTTTGATAGGATGGCTCCACCAATTCACATTTACAGAATGTGAATAGTTTGTGGCTTACACAGATTTATGATCTGAATGAAATGGCCACTTGTAAATATGATTATGTCTTACTTTCCAAGTAATTATGACTTTCTTCTCAAATTATTATATTAATAATGTGTGTGTGTTACTGGGCATATTCTATTACAAGAACTGGTTTCGGGTTTGCTAAAAGATGATTGGTATACCAATCAACTTAGTACTATTAAGATTTTTACTAGCAATTATATTTCATACTAGCTGATTACCCGGCGTTGCCCATGTATTTATTTATCCCAAACTTGTATTAGACAGGAAAAGGAATGAATTATATCTATAGTGTCAAATCAAAGCAATTTTATTTACAAGGTTTTAAAAGTGTAAGGACCTTGTTCAAATCCCAGCTACGAAACCTGTGGACAGCTGGGGGACTTAGAAGCACCACTACCCTGCCTCTGCCACCACCCGTTTTACCATTTCCTCAAACTGGGACTGGAACATAAATCCCTGAAGTGGCCCATGCTGCGCCTCCTCCACCCCTGCTGAAATAGGCTGGGTCTCCTCTCTGGCCTCCATACGTGTTTCACCTCGGTTGGGGTGGTCCTGTCCTTCACGCAATGAGTTGGGGCGAAGGACAATCCTGGGAACACGGGCTGAAGCTGTGAGGTGGGGGTGGATGATCCGCTTAGGCCATGGCACGCTCAATCAAAGGTCTCTGTACTGGCCTAATCAGGCTCCCTTCACTTCGTAGGGCTACTGTGTGGGGAGGCTTAAGCCTGAGTTGTGGTGAAGGACAATCCTGGGAACACAGGCCGAAGTTGTTTCCTTTGAGATTGGGCCGCAACAGTGAGGTGGGGGTGGGCGATCCGCTTAGGCTGTGGTGCGCTTACTCAAATCCCTTTGTACTGGCCTAATCAGGCTCCCTTCACTTCATAGGCCTACTGTCTGGGGAGTCCTAAGCCTGATTTGGGGTGAAGGACAATCCTGGGAACACAGGCCGAAGTTGTTCCCTGTGAGATTGGGCCGCCGTGGTGAGGTGGGAGTGGGCGATCCGCTTAGGCTGTGGCGTGCTTACTCAAAGCCCTCTGTACTGGCCTAATCAGGCTCCCTTCGCTTCTTAGGCCTACTGTGTGAGGGAAGCCTAGGCCTGAGTTGGGGTGAAGGATGATCCTGGGAACACAGGTCGAAGCTGTTCCCTGCGAGATTGGGCTGCCGCAGTGAGGTGGGGCGGGCGATCAGCTTAGGCCATGCCACGCTCAATCAAAGGCCTCTGTACTGGCCTAATGAGGCTCCATTCATAGGCGTACTATGTGAGGGAGGCCTAGGCCTCTTCAGAAAAACGCTGAGCTAGGCTCAGTGTACAGAACATGACCGCTGAGCTCAGTGTACAGAAATGACCGTTGTTCCGAAAGGCCACCCCTAAGGGTGCTAGGGTTGTCTTACCTCTACAGTATTGTTCGCCAGATAGTAAGTCATATGTGTACCAAGTTTGGTTGAAATTGCTAGAGGCGTTCCAAAGTTATGCTGGAACATACATACATACATACATACATACATACATACATACATACATACATACATACATACATACATACATTTATTATATAATATATATTATTTTTATATATCTCTATCTATCTATCTATCTATCTATCTATCTATCTATCTATCTATCTATCTATCTATCTATCTATCATCTATCATCTATCTATCTATCTATCTATCTATCTATCTATATGAAGAAAGAAGAAGAAGATGATGATTTTACATTTGCTTAATTTTTCATGGGTATATCAATGTCTGGTGTCAAGCTCAGAGCTGTAATCTAAAGGACAGTTCTTCTAAGTCATGGGTGTCAAACTGGATTGTGTCATGTGACGTCATGTGACGTATCACGACATTTTTTGCCTTTGCAGAGCCGGGGTGGGCGTGACCTACACATGATGCATCTGGCCTGCAGGCTGCCAGTTTGACACCCCTGTTCGAGGTCATGAGTAATTACATACAAACAACAAATCATTCACAATAAAAGACATTAAGCTCATGGCCAATTACTAAATGGTTGAATTAGAAATTTTCTAAGGACCGTGCATCTTCTTGTGAAGTCTTTGGAAGGACTGTAGGTTATTTTTAAGATGCAAAGAATATAATTTCTTGAAGTCAGTCTTCTCTTTAGAAAGTAATGTTTAATTACCCAGTTATGCTCTGAATTATGTTAAACAAAATTATGAACAAGTGAAACTTATAATTAGAGTTTTTGGACTGAGCAAAGCTTGGATTGTATTCCTGTCTTGATAAAGTCACTCCCTTCCCCTAGCCCATGCATCCACTTTTAAAAAGTTCTATGCATTTATTGGGCAAATGGGTTTCAATATGTAGATAGACGAAACAGACTCTTTCCAAGAAGGTCTTAGAGCAGTGATGGCAAACCTTTTTTTCCTCGGGTGCCGAAAGCATGCGCGCACGTGCTATCGCACGCACATGCGTGCCCACATCCATAATTCAATGCCCCTTACGTGCCCCGCCCCCTGCGCATGTGCACGTGACCCCCCATGCTGCCCCATTCCCCACGCATGACCCCCCCGCTGCCCCGTTTCCTGGTGGGCCTGGTAGGCCCTCCCCAGGTTCCAGAGGCTTTCTTGGAGCCTGGAGAGGGTGAAAATGCCCTCCCCCACCCCTCCGGAGGGTGAAAACACCCTCCCACAGCCTCTGCGTGAGCCGAAAATCAGCTGACCGGTGCGCACATGCACGCTGGAGCTGAGCTAGGGCAACTGCTCGCGTGCCAGCAGATATGGCTCGCGTGCCACCTGTGGCATGCGTGCCATAGGTTCGCCATCACGGTCTTAGAGTGTCAGGACAATCCTTTTGGTGATAAAGCCACCTTGTGGAACGGGGTGCCAAATCTCCTTTTTTACTGCCTAGCTTTACTCTGAGACTGACAGTGGTAAGTAGATACCAGTTTGTTTCTGTTTCTAATCTGAAGATAAGAGCTAATCTGAGAGCTGAAATGCCATTCCTTGAAAATGTGGGTAGGAAAAGTCCAATCTATGGCCTCTTTCACTGTTGTTCAAGGACACCTGCCCATTGATGTTATGGTATCCACCCACTACACAAATGCCTTCATATTCTTTGCATCCTCCTCCGCAAATATGTTTTTTGGTTTGGGGACTTTTTGAATATATTTGAACTATATGTGAAAAGTATACAATAAAAGATAGTAATGGAATATCTCATTATTAAAGCCTGCAGTACTACCTAAAATGTAACAAATTATCTGTCTAATGTTCATTTGGATTAATTCAGTGTTCTGTTCAGAACTCCCTGAGTCAATGTATGTTTAGGGTATTCTATAAAGTGGGACAAAAATAATTTGTAATTTATAATTGTATAGACTTCTCATTTTACTTTTCAAATTTAAGTATGCTTACTTTTTTTAAAGGGTGTCCATACTCTGAGAAGTACTGAGCATTTTTCAAAACGAGGCAATTATGAAGAATCAAACATTTTTGCCTCGCAAATACTCTGGAATATAGTGCCTTTCATTCTGTCTGATATCCTTGGTAACTAAATTGTTTCTGATGGATGTCTTGCACCCACACAACATTAATTTGCATTCTAGTTTCAGCCTGTGAAAAGTCACTGACATTGAAGGTTTAACAATAACTCTTTTAAAGCTTGATGTTTTAGTTGTGGAAATTTTTCTGGCTGTGCATTTGTTTTTAATATTTGCATTCAAGTGGAATGGTGCTGCATTTTTAATACAGTCAAGATGATGAAAAGAATTTCAGTACTTACCATACCCTTACTTGCTCTGATAAATTATGTTTTCCTAAATTGCCAACCTGCTATCATATACTGTGCTAGATAGATATAAAATCTGTTTTGCAGACTGAGATAGTTATGAAAGCATCCTGATTTGGCCTAAATAGACATATTAGAAAATCAGAAGTTGTTTTCCTGTACCCTCTTGTGCAAATAGTACTTTTATTTCTCACTTACATGTGAAAAATAATAATATAGATAAGAAACCTTTGGTGACATTAAAGAGAATGAAGTTATTGCTTCAAATATTGCTTACCTAATTGATTTAAATTTAAGGTATAGGTCAGTGATGGCAAACCTTTTTTTCCTCGGGTGCCGAAATAGTGCGTACACGCGCTATCGCACACACGTGCGTGCCCACACCCATAATTCAAAGCCCCCACTTGCCTCACCCCCCTGTGCATGCATGCGTGACCCCCCCACTCCCCCGTTTCCCAACTTCCAGTGGGCCCAGTAGGCCCATTTTTTGGCTCCCCAGGCTCCAGAGGCTTTCTTAGAGCTTGGGGAGGGCGAAAACGCTCCCCCTGCCACCCCGGAGGCCCTCCGGAGGCCAAAATCGCTTTCCCAGAGCCTCCGCACGAGCCAAAAATCAGCTGGCGTGCATGCACATGCGCGCTGGAGCTGAGCTAGGGCAACGGCTCGCGTGCCAGCAGATATGGCTCCGCGTGCCAGCTGTGGCACCCGTGCCATAGGTTCGCCATCACTGGTATAGGTGATCCAGCTAAAAAATATACATAAACATGGTTAGTGACTCACCTGAAAAAAAAACCTAAAAACATTCTGATGATTTAATTTGAAAAGCACTGATATTTTTAAAGTGTAAATAATTTCATTGCCATTTTGAGGTAAATATAAACATTACTTCAAGAGAGTTCTTATTGAAAAGGTTGTTTAATTATCAGATAACACAAATCTTTTTTTCCTTCTAGTGGTGGAAAAGACAGCTCTTACAATATGATGCATTGTGTTGCTGCTGGTCATCAGATTGTTGCCTTAGCCAATTTAAGGCCTACTGAAGACAAAGGTAAGGATTACATATTTCCTCTTAAGAACCTTTGAACTCTTCATCTAGAGCCAATATTTTATCATTTTATTTGTCAAACAAAAGTGGAAAATATATGAACTTGTTAAGAGTGCTTTATAGGAGCATGGGAAATTACTTTATAGTAAGTCAGATTTTGTCTGTATAGTTCATAATTACACGGTTTAAAAAGTATTGCAAATTCTATATTTGCTTGGGAGTATGTATACACAGAATTTTGAGGTAAAAAGGTAAGCTTTTGTGGAAAGAATTGCTCTGGGTAAGACTCGTGTCCCCAGCTAAATTGTTTATAGGAGATAATAAGCTGGAATAATGTACTGCAGTTCTCTGTGTTACATTTGTTTTAAAAATTAATCTTCACTAGAAACACCAGTGTTGCCATTTAAGGTACATGATTATTTTAAGGATTATTGTGCATGAGATGTCATAAACTTTGATTTATTATAGCATTTGAAGTTGCAGTAAATTACATAAATATTAAATTAGGAGTTCATTTAGAGGATATTTTTTGTGATCTTTTGAAATAAAACATTGCCAATGTTTGATTATTTTGTGTTTACACTTCATACAAATGTATGATTTGTAAGAATGTGAACGTATCCCTCCAAATTGATAATAAATTTATAACAATTTAGAACCAGTTTTGTGTAATGGTTAAATTACTGATTTAGAGACTGGGAGACTCTGAGTTCTAATCCTCTTTTGGGCATTAAAGCTGGCTAGATTACTTTGGGTCAGCTCTTTGATATGTGTCATAAATCTAATAATATTTTGATCAAAACTCTATATCTATACATGTTTACTCAGAGAAACATGTTTATCTTTTGTCAAGGTGTATGAAGGTACTGAGGTGTACATGTTGAGAACAGGTGAAAAATTTGGTTAATCAAATGGAAATATTAATATTTGTTTTAGTGCAGGGATCTCCAAACTTGGCAACTTTAAGACTTGCGGTCTTCAACTCCCAGAATTTCCCAGCCAGTATGGCTAACTGAGGAATTCTGGGAGTTGAAGTCCCACAGGTCTTAAAGTTGCCAAGTTTGGACACCCATGGTTTTAGTGGCTTGGATCCATGGTAATTTTACTAAGAATACAAGGAATTCTTCCCTCTGTTGAAAAATTGTGATGCTTTCACTGGTGGATCAAGGGTACTTTACTAATGCTCCTTCCAACTGGTGAAGAAGAAGAATTTATTGATTATCCTATTTCTCAATCTCCTACTCTCTTACCAAAAGTCTGAAGTGGGTTGAATAAATTTTTATTTATTTTTTGCACTAGTGGTAGTGTGAAGGAAACTCACTCCAAAACCCATAATTTATAGAGTACTGTAAGGTTATCTTCCCCCTATTTAGACGTGCCTCAGGATGACTTATTATAACAGTTTGTTTAGTATTATTTCGGTCTTAAAAGCATTTATATCTTTCAGCCAGAAAGATTCAGAAAAGACTTGTACAATAATAGAAATGATAGTTGCTCTCTTTGAGAGCACTACCAAATAGACAGGGCAATAAAACTTCAAGGGCAGTTCTTAATGTTTCATGATTCTTATTATGGCAAGCTATAGTACAAGTGATGAACTTGCTGGTCTTTATCACAGGATTTTGGCCTTTGTGGCAGGGTGTCCCACTCAGTGGGTCAGAAAAGCATCAAGCAGACACTGTTAACTTCTAGGATTTTTTTTATTACAGTTTTTTTTTTAAAAAAACATATGATTGTTTCTGCATTTATACCATTATGACTTTTACAAAGGTCAGCGTTTTTTTTAGAAGGAAGGAAGAAACGAATGAATGATGATATCCTGGGCTGACTCCTAATACGAGAATGAATTTTTGTTGGTGCATGTTAAAAAAATAATCTCCATGCACAGGGAAGCTATAACCGTAGTTGATAAAGTTTATTCATTTTTAAGATGCTTGGAAAGTTTTCAGTATTATTCTCTGTTTTGCTTTTGGGAGTAATTGAAATGAAATTAGGAGTAGAATATATTTTTATTGTACAAAGGGAGTTTTTAAAAAAGAAGTGCAGTGTTTAAATATATTTGGAGTAATATTTGACTGTATATTCAGTAATGTAGAAATGCTTTGTTTGCCTTTCAGAAGGATTCGATGAACTGGACAGTTACATGTATCAAACAGTGGGCCATCAAGCTATAGAATTATATGCTGAAGCAATGGGCTTGTCTCTCTACCGTCACACTATTAAGGGTTCCAGCGTTAACACAGGCAGCATCTACACAAAATGTGACGGTGATGAGGTGGAAGATCTTTATCAGCTTCTGAAACTTGTCAAGGTATTTTATATGGCAATTTCTTCTTTTAAATTTAAGGATTAAACCTGTATACATCAAGCCTAGAATCACGTATTCTGTTACAATGATCTGTACTTTTGCAATATATTCGGTTTCCAAAAGAGAATAAACCTAGAAGAAGTGGCCTTAATTTATAGCTTGTTCTGCTCTTTATTGTTGCTTCCTTTAACCTGTTTCAGGTTAAATATCCTATTATTGCTGTAAAAATTATTCATTAAGTTATGCTAAGAAATACATCACATTGGTATGGTGATGTAATATGTTCCAGATTTTACTGATATATTTGCTGATATATTATTTTTTCTTGCCCAATTTATGTTTTGTACCTTTTGCGTACTTAACTGTGAGGCCCACTGTAGTTTCTATGTTAACAGCCCATAAATTTAAAAGAAAAATCAAAAAGAACAGAATTTATTATTTACATTGTATTATTTATTTAAAGCATAATCATGGATACACTGAATTACCAGGATAGGACTTTTAGAAAGTAGAAAACATTACTGATATGAGGTGATATAATATAAACCATGGCTTATTGGAATGAGCAATAGTGAGTCACTTGGTATCATGTTTCTCTCTAGTAGTATGATTAGATGTGAGAATAATGCAAGAAGCTTTTAATATTTTCAGTATTGCACTCAAAGTGAGCTATAAAAAATCAAGACTTCTAAGGATTCTGCAAAGAAAGATAGTCCCCCATACTTAATTAGAAAGAATGTTTCTACGTATGTATGTTAGACTCTTCCATTTGCCTCTTTTTGGATTGATTTGGTCATGCAATATAAGTAGAAGGCTCCATTTAGGCATCCAAGCTCCCTTATATATAATGAATTGTTGGACTGATGCAATTGACTGGATATTTTTGTACTAGCACCTTTAACATGAAAATACTGATAAAAATGTAAAAAATTATCTCTTTACCATTTTAAATAAGTGAGTCATAATTATTTCAATTATGATATTCAAACTAGAAATCTTGATCACTGTAGTCTCTATAAAACAGATTGTTTTATATGTATATTGCTTAGATCTTGAGGTTCTGTATTTCTGGCTGATTTCTCATATAAATATCCCTCCTGGAATAGATGAGACAATCGTGACTATTGGTCTGAAAGTTGGTGGATGAATTTCAAATAGGATGCTTATTGTTTTTGTTCTAATAGAGAAATTATACTTAGAAGATTTTCAACAATAACTAGGAATATAATAATTCTTATGTTGTTTCTAAACTTGGATTTCCTTTTTAGAACAATGGTGTGTTTAACAGGCACCCAACTACAGAGAGATCAGTTATGGATCTCAGCAGAATATTTTTAGCATGCACATTGATTGAAGGAAATGGACCATTGCTTTGAACAGAAATGTAGGTGGAAAAATGAGGCCACCAGAAGGTTGTTCACTCCAAATTTAAACATTTCTGAATTGGATACCTGTGGCTACAGCTTATGCTCATGGATTATTTTGTTTCCTTCTGGTTTGGTGTTTAGCTTTATCACCACAAATAATTTATGTAGGGGAATGACTGAGATAATGTGTTGGAAATTGTGAGTCTGCTGTGAATGCAGTGTAGGCATTTAACCCCTGCTGTAATAAACAGTCTGAAAAAGCATCAGCTAAATATTACACATGAAACAAAAGCTTTTATGCTATGTGTGGTATCCTATATGTACAGTGGAAGCAAACTCATAGATGAAACAAACTTGGGCATCTTTATTTTTTTCTCCTATTTATTCTGCATCTCTTTCTTGGCTGCTTGCTAAATTAAGTGTACAATCTCTTACTGCAAAAATAGCAACACAATGCATAATGACGATAGATGTACTGATCCTAGTGTTATTGGTTCCATAGAGGTTGTGAAAAAGAGGTTTCAGTTGAGGACAAGTTTGCTTTGCTCTAAAGCAGCGGTTCTCAACCAGGGGGTCGCAACCCCTTTGGGGGTTGAACGACCCTTTCACAGGGGTTGGGAGACTTCACCCAGATGCCGCCATTTGGGTTCTTTTACCCTCTGCGCATGCGCAGAACGCTTTGCGCGTGCGCAGAGGGTAAAAGAACCCAAATGGCGGGGCGGGGATCACAACGGGCGCGGGGGCAGGGTGGGTCGCGGGGGCGGGGCACAGGGTGGGGCGCGGAGGCGGGGCGCGGCATTAGGAAGGTTGAGAACCACTGCTCTAAAGCAATGGCTTCAAGATTGTTCCAGCTTTACCTTCGAATTTACCAGAGGATTCTTAATAAACATATAAGTAATGGAGAAACTTTATGGAAAAGAAGTTAATGCATCTTTTATGTTACATGCAAAATTTGTGCATATTCTTATCAGGTCACATAGAGCAACAGTGAAACATTTGTGTAAGACAGTTTGTGTGCAAAAGAGATAAAAACAACAACCACTTTTTCATGAAAGGAAGAAGTAGGTATAGAAATGATTACTTGAGTGTGAAAGCTTTGGAAACTCTGGCTAGAAGAACACAGATCTCTGTCCTGTTTGAAAACATTGTCTTTTAACTTTCATGATGGAGAATAGCTCAAACTATTTCATTTCCAAAGGGATGAGAAAGTTGTTGTAATAATACGAGGTAGGAGTTGGCACCAAGTAAGACGTCAGCTCACCTATTTTTAATGGAGTGACAGAATCCAAAAATAAATAAATTAATTAATCACCCCTTCCCACAAAGCCTTGAAATCTTGCAGGATGTCCATGCTTGTGCAGTGAAGACATGCATTATTTTAGCTTAAAAAAAATATTTTATTTGAAATTAGTCCCAGTGCCATTGTATAGTGTCAGCCCTCTCTTGAAAAGTTTTCTTGTTGTTGACTTAAAACTTAACATTGAAGTTTGCTTATTGTTTAAGGGATAGGGTGTGAAAATTTGTGGTATTGTTAGACTTGATTTTAATACACAGAGTAGTTCTTAGAGAATTGTTCTAACTTTTTTCATGCCAGAAGATTATTTTTGGTTGAGGTAGGAGGAGGAGGAAAGGAAATGTATTATTGATCAATTAAATTAAATGATTAATAGTAGGACAAACTTGCTTTTCATTTTCTTCCAGACAGCAAGGACTGAATACATTGCTATTATCTGGAGAATAACAGTCAGTTATGACATAAATTAATGCTAATGTTAAATCTTGACAACTTCTGCTTTGGAAGTTTGTGCATGA
This sequence comes from Diadophis punctatus similis, assembly GCA_023053685.1. Taxonomy (NCBI): domain Eukaryota; kingdom Metazoa; phylum Chordata; class Lepidosauria; order Squamata; family Dipsadidae; genus Diadophis; species Diadophis punctatus. Next base: position 2,858,730 of record JALIGW010000028.1, on the reverse strand, counting down.
TATTTATAACTATAGTTGAAAGAGATGTTATCAAGTTGTCTTGGACTAAATAAGTGATGTGTTTTTTTCTAAGTAGATATTAATTTCACTGAAAGAAAATTCAAAGATATAAATATATGGAATCAATTGCATTTATGAAAGACATTCAATAACCATGCTTTTACAGCTGAAGTCATTTAAAGCACTTCTAAAATTGCACTTGAAAACTTGCCTACCTCAATACATTATTGGGTACTTTATAAGAACAAGAATTAGAGTTTGGGATTAGGAAAGAGAAAGGGAAAGAAAAAGAAGGAAGGAAAGGAGGGAGGGAGAGAGAAAGAGAAAAGAAAGAAAGAAAGAAAGAAAGATAAAAAGAAAGAAAGGAAAAGAAAGAAAGGAAAAGAAAGGAAAGAAAGAAAAGAAAGAAAGAAAAAGAAAGAAAGATAGAAAGAAAAAGAAAGAAAGAAAAAGGAAGGAAGGAAATAGAAAGAAAGAAAGAAAAGAAAGAGAGAGAGAGAAAGAAAGAAAGAAAAGAAAGAAAGAAAGAAAGAAAGAAAAAAAAAGAAAAAGACTTTTATTTTCCCCTATGGGCATGTACTTGCACTTAAGAATTGAAGACCTAGATGTGAGTACAGTATATTCAAATAGCCTCCTAGAGTATTCCTTTTCTGTGAGAAATAGCCATCCAGCATTTGGTTAGAAACCTTTAATGAAGATAAGCCAACTGACACAATTGCAGGGTTCACACATTGTGCACTGATCTGAGTTAGTTTTGGCTCTGCCAATTAAGGATTATGAGAACTGATGTTATACCCATCTAGAAGATACCAACAAATTTCAGAAATCGGACTGAAGCAATACTGTTTTTGTATTCATATTTGGGAAATAATTATTGCAGTGTGTTTTAAATTTGCAATTGTTGTTGCTTAAAATGAAATTCTTTTGAGTTGGAAGTTGAAGGAGTTGAAACAAAATTGTTTCAGTCTTTGGATTCTTATAAAATTCAAAGAGTCCTTTTGATTTACACTAGTCTTACAATCTACATTTAATAATCAAATATGAAAAGTTACTAATGGAAATCTGGCTATAATTCAGAGTGAGCCATCTTGCCGTTTGGCTTTTTTAAAAAATTGATAAAAAAACTTTGCAAAGTTTGAAACATTATTTAAATAAAGCCTAATGCAGTGTTCATTAAAAGTTCCAAAGTGGAGTAAAACTATTCTAGACACAATAAAATTAATAACTTTACAGCATCTGTAAAGTCAATGCATTTTCCAGAACCATAAAATACTAAACTCTGTTGTAAAACATACTGAAAAAGTGTACTTTTACTTGGTGCTGAAAAATAGAGTAAAAGTAGTAGTGGATGAGATCTTTTGGGATAGGTTTCTAGATTTGAGTAGTCTGACTGCAAAAACTTCCTCCTGCTCTCCCATCCATCCATCCATCCATCTATCTTTAAGGACATAGCTAATGTGGTATAATGGTTAAGATGTTGCACTAGGAACAGGGAGATTTTAGGCATAGAAGGCAGCTTGGTGATCTTGGACCAGTCACACCTTCTCAGCCCTAATCAGTATTAGCCTCAATGAATGTTGAGAAGCCAGATGAAAAACTAAACTTGTCATTACAGCTTGGTAACTTTACTCCCTGGACTGAACAAAACAAAGTGATCCTACAACCAAGTGGGACAACTCTACAAATACAAATATTCAAACGATGGATTAAGTAGCACTGAGATAGTATACTGAACCAGTGCATATATATCCTCACAGTATGCATACATTAGAGCAGTGATTCCCAACCTGTGGTACGTGTACCACTAGTGGTACGCGAGGGCCTTCCAGGTGGTACGCGAACACTTTTGGGGTCATGAACGATTTTTAGTTAGTTATTTTTTACTTCACAAAAATGTTTACTGCCTAACACAAGATAATCTGGCAACGATTTGCAACTGTTGCCACACGCCACCCACCTGGTCCCAGCGGCCCGAGAATCCAGTTGCTGGATGCATGGGGCCAAAAAAGGAACGGTACAATTATGGAAATAAAGTGATATCTGATCGAATTTAGTTTCTCTGGAACCAGGTGGTTACCGGCGACTGTACGGGACCTCCAAGTGGTACTCGATCACAAAAAGGTTGGGAACCACTGCATTAGAGATACTAAGCATTCAGTTCGAAGAATATACACACTTGAATTTTGTGCACTTTAATCGTCCTTCCATTTTTCCCAAAGCATTGCACGTCCATTAGTTTGACCATACATAAGAATTGGCTTGTTATAATATAATAGAACATAATAACTTAATTATGCATCTAAAAATACAATGCATATATTATGATTCTTAGTGTTGTTTTAATAGCTAAGTCATTTACTTCATTCTGTTAGATTAAATAATGCTTGAAAGTATAGTAGGTAATTTTTGGCACACACATCTGAGATAATATACTGGTGCAGTGCTCCTAATGGATACACTGTTAATTTAATCTTCTGATTTGTTTTATATATAATGCTTAAGGCAGTTTGGTATTGTATTATAAGAATGACATCTTCAGTTGTGCAGTAGATCAGGAACAAATGTCTTCAATTGGTTGTTTGTGCCATTGATTCTATAGTTCCAAAAATGGGTCCAAGATGTGTACATGTGAAAGTCTTATGAAACACGTTTCTTAAGAATGTATTAAACATTGCATGATGATATGTTTTGAAGAGAAACATAGTTTATAATTTACATTATTAACTGTAGTAGTTAAGGGAGGGAGATGATATTTGTTGTATTAAGGTGAAACATGGTTTATTCCTTGCCCAATTACATGGAACAAGAGATACATAGAGTCAAAATGTGTGTGCTAATATCCTACTTTGCTACTCATTGTCTACCTGCTTATATATTATTATAAGCATATTATCTTTTAAAACATAGAACTTTTAAAAGATGTTTTCTCAACTATAGATCCATTCACATCTTGGCACATTTACATTGCCACTAGAATTATTATTTTTCTCCTTAGTCTCTCATTATTATAATGAACTTCTACTGAATAGTAATAATTTATTTGAATCCTTTATGTCTCTGTTCATTTATTATGTTCAGTGTGACTATAATTTGTAGAAATATTTATAGATTTTTAGCAAGTACCATGTTTCCCTGAAAATAAGACCTGGTCTTATTTATTTATTTATTTATTTGCCTCCAAAAGAGGCACCAGGTCTTATTTTTGGGGGATGTCTTCCACTGTCTCACCTCGCAGCGGCAGCACTGACAGCCCCGCCCAGCAGGAACCTGTGTGCTGTCCCACTTCTTCTGCGGCCGCTTACCGTCACTTGCATGAGGTGCCCCTGGCCTCCATTTCACCGTCAGAGGCCTTCAGGAAAGGCTTCTGCAGCTGAAAAATGAGCTCCTAATTGACGCGCGCGGTGCCTCCCGGCGTTATTTTGAGCTGAGAAATGAGCTCTGACAGTGTTTCTGATGGTGAAATGGAGGTCGGGGGGCACCACGCGCGTCAATCCGGAGCTTGTTTCTCGGCTGCAGAGGCTTTCCTGAAGACCTCTGACAGCAAAATGGAGGCTGGGAAGGTGATGTGCGCAAGCGGTGGCAAGCGGCCGCAGAAGAATTGGGCCGGCAAGGCGAGGCAGGTTTCGGAGTGTGTGATGCCTGGCTGCAACTGTCTGAAGGTAAGCAGCTCCACCCCCCATCCGCACCCTAGCTTGATTTTTACCCTTGTGCCTTGCCTCACCCCATGCAACCAGGTGCAATGGAGTGGGCAGGGTCTTAACTAGGGCTTATTTTGAGGGGTAGGGCTTATATTGGACGCATGTGTAAAAATCAAGCTAGGTCTTATTTTTGGGATAGGTCTTATTTTCAAGGAAACACGGTAGATTGATCCTTTGAATAGTGGAATAGCCATTTCAAGATGATCCTGACTAGAAGATATAGGTGTTGAAGTCCGGCCCATTTGGATGGACTTGGATTGAGGAATTTACTTTAACTACCTACTCAGCATTGAATTTAGTAGAAAAGTGGATATATGTCCTGGTGAACTTGTTATTAGTCAACTGAGACTGATAAAAAATAAAACATTTAGCAGAAAAAATAATAGATTTTAGATTCAAAAATGGTCTGCATGGTGTGGGTACCCTAGAGATTAAATTGTTGTATATATCAAATTATATTGTATAACAATCCTCACAAGCAAATTCAATAAATAAATCACATTAGTATATATTTTGCAGAAATATATCGAAGCAGAAGATGAAACTCATTGCCCTTTTTTATCTGTTATATGAATAACATCAATGGAACTATTCCTCATATATTATTACTTCAGTGATTCTATTCTTCTTCTTCATATATTATTACAGTGTTATTAAACCAGGGGTTCTTCTGATGCATGAGACTATTGCACCCGCAGTGTAGATTAGATTCATGGTGTCTATTTCTCGTGATGATAAGGATGATCATGTGGTACAAATGGGAAGAGTGAAACTAATTACAGGTAGTCCTTGCCTTACAATAGTTCATTTAGTGACTGTTTGAAGTTACAACAGCACTGAATAAAGTGAGTTATGGCTGTTTTTCACACGTATAACCATCCCCATTGCCATATGATCAAAATTCAGACTCTTGGCAATTGACTCATATTTATGACGGTTGCAATGTCCTGAAGTCATTGGCTCATCTTTTGCGACCTTCTGACAAGCAAAGTCAATGGGGAAGCCAGATTCACTTAACAACCGTGTTGCTAACTTAACATGTCCAGCGATTCACTTAACAACTGTGGCAAGAAAGGTTGCAAAATGGGGCAAAATTCACTTAATAATAAATGTCTCACTTAGCAACAGAAATTTGGCCTTCATTGCGGTCATAATGTTAAGGACTTCTTGTACAGCTTTGAATTTACAGTTAACACAAACTGGTACATAAGTTGTTTTCTATCATTCTATGTGCCACTGCATTGAGATATAAAATTTATTTAGTGATGGATCAGGGATTCTGGGCGGTCTTTCAGAAAAACCATCATCAGAGATAGATTCCCTCTTAAGATGGGAGAAGTAGACCCTGAAAACATCTTTCTCCAGATGCTTTTGATAAAGTGGCTGTGCGAGTACATGAATAAAGAGACCACAGAAACAGCCTTTGAAGCAATTTGCAAACTTGTAAAGAGGTGTCATTGTTTTAATTATTTGAAAAGGAGTACTTTTTGCTTTTACATGTTGCAAAGTACCTTGGTTTGAATGTATTGGACAGACCCAGCAGATTCATCTAAAGTTAGTTACAGAAACCAGAAGCAGTAATAAAAAAATTGGGGCGGGAGAAAGGGAGAGTGAGTCTGGGAGGGAATCGAAGGAAGTTAAAAGATGGTTGCTATCTTCTTAGTTGGATGCTGTTTTTAAATTAAGTGATTTTGCATCATTTTCCAAAAGTATTATAAGGATACTTATTTGAAAATAAACTGAATTGGAATCATTTTCCTGGGGAATACTTTTCCAAGTGTTGCATCTGTCTTTCTAAAGTCATTAATGAACAGCTAGATGCTGTTCAGATTCATCTGAAAATCGTAGGACTGGCTTCTGTCCCTCCCCCTTCCCTGCACAAAAAGTAGCTGCTTACTTGGCGAAATAAGAAATTTTATGTAAATACTCTTATGTGAATTTGTCTCTATTGGGTATGTGGAATTTCAACCTGTTGTGTTTCTTCTGAATAAGCATAGAAAGGAAAACTAGTGATGAAAGATGACTAGGAAACCTTGGTTTCTTTTCCTAATCAGTCCTAAGACTCCGATTGCCAGATTGTCTTAATTTTCCACTGTCACGTTATTCTAATGTGGCCTTGCTTGATGAATGTAGCATTCTGGATCTATAAGATTCTCTCACATGTATTTGGAAATGGGCAACTAAGGCATTGTTTACAGGACGTCAAACTTGCTACACATTGATAAACACACATTTCCTCCCTTTATCAGGGATATTGCAGAATGTGAAGTATGGGTTTCCAATTGTACTCATTCTTTTCAAACCTCTTCCTGTTTAAAAGTTAAGCTTCACTAATTGGAAGCTGATCAGTCCCTGAATTTTTTTTTCTTATATTGCCTTTAAAGTCTGTTTATTAGTCATTAAATCTAACCTTTACCTAGTTCAGTTTGGCAAGACTTCAGAAAGAAACAGTATATTTATTCTTAAGAAGATCGTGTCATCCTAAATGCAAAATGAGCATTAATTAACTATAATATTTACAAATCATTTTGCTTTAATATTCCTTTAAGAATACTACCACTTTAAGTGAAGTATTTGTATATGCATAAAAATGGTACATACTTCTCTAGCAGCCAATAGGTTTCTAATTATCACTTAAAATCTAATATTGCTACACAACCACTTGTGTAGTGGATCTTGTTGAAATTTATTTTATTTTATTTTTTTAAAAATGAAATCTATAATTTACTTTAATAATCTTTACAGCAATCACATTTTAAAATTAATGGGAATTATGTTAAAGAGTTCAGAACTGTTTAAAGTCACTTATCAAAATGTTTTTCTTGGATTTACTATGACACAGGAGTGGATTTGGTTTCAGTAAACCATGTATTTGAGAAGCAATTGTAGTTTAAGTCATACGGGCAATATATACATTATAAAAACACTTTTGGAAACCCTTTAAATTTGATCAAGAAATAAAGCTTGCATTTTAGGACTGAACCCTGTGTAGATACACTGAAGATGCTGAATTGTGAGAATTAGTTTTGGAATTAGCAAATCTTGAAAATAACAGTGTCAAGAAAGGAACTTTAAAAACATTCATCTTTTTATGAGGCGAGAGTAGCTAAGGGAATTTTCAGATTATATATAGGATGTTCTTATTAAACAACAGAAATATATGAATGAAAAATACTATTTCTTTTTTATTTTGTTTTCAATCAGCTGTAGTAACTGCATTGCAGAGCTCAATTACACATGCTAAAGCCCTGCTGAAATAAATGAAATTGAGGTATTAATTTAAGCATGCTACAGACAAAAGGTTCATACAGAGATAAAGAACAGCCTCTGAATATTGCTCCTATTTTGATAATACATCAAATACATACATTTTTCATAGATATCAAGTTTGATTAATGCGATGAAGGTAATTTACATTTCCTGTTTTTGTAATAAAAATTATGGCATTTTGTAATCAAATACGGGATCTTGGTACCACATTTACTAATACATAAAATAAGTCATTATCTCTTCATTGTAATGTTATGTGAATATTTTAATAAACAGCATCTGTTTTTTTTAACATGGAGCTGGTAATGTTATTTATAGCAAGTTTCTTTTTTGAAAACTTAAGTTTGGCTAGTTTATATCTAAATTGCTAGTTACAATGTCTTGCTGTTTTAAATATCTACAAAGGTGGAAGGACAGAATTAGTCTTTTAAAACCAAACCTGTAAGCGTTAATACCCTGTTCCTAGTGATAGAATTGAATTTGCTCATGCATGTTATTTCTGCTGATCACAACATGGGATTTTAGTGAAACTGATTTGTGAAGAGTAGGGTTCTCTGATTAAATTATCTTTTTTAAATGGACCACCTACCAGGAATTATTCTGCTTATATATACACTATAGTGGCATAGTCAGCCCAACAGGCTGCTGCAAAGTTTATATTTTCCTCTCAAATCCAATTGTCTTTAGAAAATCTTGGTTTGTTACAAATGGGGTACGCTTACTACATTTTCATCTTTCATATTCTGTGAATTGGATATTTTTGACAGCTCCTTCTTTACAGACCAGTACAGGACCCAAACTATTCTAAAGCTGATACAACAGTGCCCTCTGTAGGCTGTGTGTATGCAGTTTCTTATACAGGGAAGAGTTAAATATTTCTAGTATGGGGTTGTTAAACAGGATGTTACATTATTAAGTTATTTAGAAGCGTTTTTCTCAAATAAATTCTGATTTATATGTATTCTAGAAAGTAATTCTCTAATACTATATTAAAATAGTATCTGTCTGAATTGCTTTGCATTTTGTTGTATGTTTCTTAATATATCTGAGTAAAGTATTGATTTTATGAAACATATTTTCTAGCCAGTTGAGGCTAATAGAATCTTTGAACAATGGTCTTTTTCTACTAATTTTCTTTATATGTTTTAAGTCATAAATTATGTATACATTTAAGTAAAGAGTCAGCGTGGTGTAGTGATTTAAGATGGCAGAGATAGGTCTGGTAAGACTCACATTCAATGTCATTCTGTGCCTGGCTTTGAGTAGCAGTCATTCCCACAGGAATCTTGTTGCAGAGAGAAATGGAGAAAGTCCCGAAGGAAAGTTGAGATATAGATCCAAGAATAACTTAGTAACTTGTTAACTGTGATTTTTAACTCATGAGATGTTTTTGATAGACTGTGCAGGTTTATTGTTTCCTCTTAGACCTTCAACGAATTTTCCAGAATTGATACATAGTTTTCCTCAGTGAAAATCTGTTTTACATGGACACCTTTCTGCATATATTGCACATAAATATGTATGTACTTCAGTGCCATTTTATGGTAAAAGGTAAAGGAGTCCCTGTGGATTTTACTCCACTAGTTGTTGCCGCCTATAAGGGGCGATACTCATCTCCATTTCAAGGCCATTGAGCCAGCACTGTCCAAAGACATTTCCACCATCATATGGCCAGTGTGATGTCACGGATTGCTGTTATGTTCCCACTGAAGTGGTACCTGTTTATCTACTCGTATTTGCATACTTTCAAACTGCTAGGTTGGTAGGAGCTGGGGCAAGGACGGGAACTCACCCTGTCACCACTTGGGTCTTGAACCTGGGGCTGACTTTCGAGCCGACAAGCCCAGTGTCTTAACCGCTGAGCCACCGCACTGTCCTTAGTACTTAATAAAAATTATTCTGATTACTTTAGTGATTGATATGGCCTTTTAAGGATATTGTTTGATAAATCTTTCCATGCACAAAAAGTGGAGGTGAGTATATGCTGCTTTAGGGATTCTGAGTCTTAGGTTATTACTGATATATTTTTCCCTTAACCTTTTACATTAAAAAAAACCATTTTTGTTTGTGTGTATGTATATGTGTGTTTGTATTTTTGTATATATATGTGTGTGTGTATGTATTGTGTGTGTATATATTTTCAGTTCAAAATTCTATATTACTGAAGTTTTCAGAAATAAAAAATGAGCCAGTAGAAATTATCAAATTATTATGGGTATAAAGAGACACAAATCACAATGTAGTGTCTATTCCTGATGACTTCAAGGATATGCCTTTGACCTTGTCTTAGCTACAGTATTAAAGTTGTTTGCTTTCCCTTCTTTCCCTTGAGTGTGTGTGTGTGTGTGTGTGTGTGTGTGTGTGTGTGTGTGTGTGTGTGTGTGTGTGTTGTTTTCCAACTTTTGGAATTAAGTCCAACTCTGTTTAGCTTTTTATGGTTTACAATAGCCAGCTAGGTGTTGCCCTCTATCTGGGCCACAGTGTAATAATTACAGATTCCAATTGATAAAAACAGTAATTAATAATCTCTAATTAAAGTAGCTTATCTATTGTATTCGATATGAACAGAATTCAGTATAACAATATTAGGAAAAAATGGGGGTTTGTAAGTGGCAAATAATTCTCATAATTTAAAAAATCATTAAGAAGCAGCTTTTCTGCAAACTGGATGCTTATTTGGCATTAATCCCTCCCTCCAAAAATAATTCTAATATTTACTATTTGCAGAAATCATCATGAATCACTTGCAATAAATAAAAGGAATATTTCTGTAAGAAAACTATGCTAGAACCAAAATATCTGACAGAGTAATATTCTTTCCCAAGCACATTGCAAGAGTTTCCATGGGAAATACCTTGGTGCACATAACTAAATTCAGATATATGTTTCTGATTAACTTCTGTAGAAGTTATACAAATATGCCAAAGAAGAAAAAAGATTTATGAAATCAGGATAAATATCCTGCAAGTCACAGCTATTCCCAGTTTGGGAGCAAGGACTTTGGTTTTGGAGTACTGTGGGATGAGTACAAAAATTAAAATTTCCTTTCAGTAAAAATTTACCGTAAGTATAAGTGAAGTTGATGTGATCAGTGTGCAATCATTTATTTAGTTTCTATTTTCTGTCATATTAACAAGTAGAATTCACTAACAACTTTGGAGTTCTCTGGGACCACAACCAAGCATTTCAGGATAGGGTACACGTGGCTCTAAGACTTCTGAATGCATATCTCTGAATTAAATAATGAGAGACCTATATAATTTAGGTTTTCAGAATGCAAAAGATGTAGCTAGTTAGGAAAGTGTGTGCTATTACAATTCTTGTTTCCAAGGAAAAGTGTTTAAACAAGTTATAGCTGAATTTTTGATAAACAATCCAAGTATTGATGACCTCTTTTACAGGAAAAAATATTTTAAAGCTCCGATAGCTAAGATAATATGCTATCATGATGATAAAAATAACAAGGTATATCAAAGTGAAGATAATGAATTAAGATTCAGTTTAATTAAAATAATGATAGATATCGACTTACAGGAACAATGAATTATAGCTGTTCTGCCTAGTGAGTGCTTGGGTAATTTAGTAAGATTTTTTTCAAAGAATGACAGAGCAGCCACCGCTGAATGTTGCGGGAAGTGCCCTGTTTTTCTTCCATACATTTCTTTCTTTTAATTAAAATGTCAATGATAATTTTATGGCATCTCACCCTCCCTCCACAAAACCCTCCACCAAACAACATTCTTTGATTTTCATCTTAAGTTATGAAAGGAAATTCTAATTATTTATCACTGAAAGAAATATACCATGAAAGAAATCAGTTTATTCAAATCAGTACATTTTACTTTGTAGACTAGTGTGTACTTCTTTTCCACAAAACAACCAGATCCTTATTAAATTGGGTTTATGTAGCTTTTATTTATTTTATTTTATTTATTTATTTATTTTATTTGTCAACAAGTGCAAGGAAACAGGACACATGAAAAAATGGCACAAATAAATGGATATAAAGAAGCAAAACATAGCCATAAACACATAAAATGAGTACATACAAATGGGTACAGTAGGACAGGGACGGTAGGCACGCTGGTGCGCTTATGCACGCCCCCTTAGGGACTTCTTAAGAAACGTGTAAGGTCCATGGTAGACAATTTAAGGTAAATTTTAAAATGTCTCAGAATGATTAATATAAAGAGATGGTCTGTTTTTATTATTTACCGTATTTTTTGGAGTATAAGACGCACCTTTTTCCTCCCTAAAAGTGGCTGAAAATTTGGGTGCGTCTTATACTTTGAATGTAGCTTTTTTTCCAGCCCTAACTAGGTGCTAACAGATCTTCCCAGCTCTTACCTTGCAGGCTTTTTCATTGCTCTCTCCAAAGAATGTTTTTCCAGCCCTAAGTCTTTGCAGAATTTTTTTTCATTGCTCTACTTGCTCCGAATAAGTTTTTTTCTAGCCCTAACCAGATGCTAACTATCTTCCCAGCTCTTACTGGCTTGCAGGCTCTTTCATTGTTATTCTCTCAGAAGAAGATTTTTTTAAGTCCTAACCAGGGGATAAAATAATGTGCTGAAGCTGCTCCGAATAAGTTTTTTTCTAGCCCTAACCAGGTGCAAATGATCTTCCCAGCTCTTACCGGCTTGCATGCTCTTTCATTGTTACTCTCTCAGAAGAAGGTTTTTTTAAGTCCTAACCAGGGGATAAAATAATGTGCTGAAGCTGACCAGACTAAGGATGCTAGCCAGATGAATACCTGGTAGGCAGATTGTTTTCCCCTATTTTCCTCCCCAAAAACTAAGGTGCGTCTTATACTCCGGTGCGTCTTATACTCCGAAAAATACGGTATGCTTTAGAATATATGGTGGACTACAATTCCCATCATTTCCCAGGAATATTTCATAGAAAATCCTATTCATTCTGGTACTTTTTCCATTCTTGGAGTTTTCAAGCAAGCTTCAGTATCCAACTGTCCCTGACTATTTTTTAAGTTGCCAAATCTGAAAGATACAAATAGATTCTCTTTTCCTGTGAGTCATTAAAAATGGAAAATAAAAATGCTGGGAAGGTTCCATCTCAATTGTAGACTTTTTCTACCTTGAACAGTCAGTATGTTTTTCCTTTGTGTTTGCCTGCAGAATGGAATTGTTGACTATTTAATATAAGCAGTTCATTTTATTATTATTATTTTTTTGCACAGAATTGGAAATAGAGGAAGATTTTACAAATCTTCGAACTCCTGGAACTTTGATTTGTTCAGAGGCTGGGTGGGGCTGGTCAGAACTGTCCTGCTTTGGCCTTTAGAAGGAAATGCTTGTTTGTTCCTCCGTTCTTTGGAACATACACGGCATTTCCAGCTTAGGGCAGGTTGAGAGGTGAACATTTTGTATGCCAAATTGCTCATTTTCCCAAGCTTAACAGTAACTGAATATTTTCTGCTTTTGACTGGGTTTATGAATGGAGCCAACTTTCCCATAAGCCACTAGATCCAAAGAAATCATATGAACCTCTAAAAACAGGCAGATAAATTTTGAAGATTCATTATTTTTTAGAAGGCTTCACTTTGAATGAGTTCTAAGAATTAACTAAAGCTTCATAAAATATATAAAGCTATCTTTGGAGAGGTACTCATTTGATTGATATTGTGATGTTTGATGTTATCTTCAGTAGGTTTCATGATCTCAATTATTATGGTTTGTAACCCATGGGTTACATAAGCTCAGCATATTCTATAGGCCAGGGGTGTCAAACTCAATTTCATTGAGGGCCGCATCAGGGCTGTGGCTGACCTTGGGGGGCTGGGGAGGCATGGGCGACTGAGTGGGTGTGACCAACTGGGTCGTGTGGCCAGCTTGACGCCACTCCCCGAACTGCTGGCATGTTTCATCTTCGCACTGGGTAGACCGGGTCGAAGCCACGCTGGCCCGATGTTTCCACTTCGCATTGGGTAGACCGGGCCGAAGCCACACTGGCCCAATGTTTCCTCTTCACATTGCGTAGACTGGGTTGAAGCGACATGGGACGGCCCCTTACATTTTCTAGGACGGCCCCGTGGATCGGATCTGACCACATCGCAGGCCGGATGCGGCCCGCGGGCCTTGAGTTTGACACTCCTCCTATAGGCAGACTATAAGTGTTTACTGATGCAGATTGAATATTTGAACCTGACATCCCAGATTTGATTTAGTCATGGAGACTCCTAAATCTTCTTGCATAGTGTCAAGCCACACTAGGCAGACCTAGACCAGAGAAGAAATCAATTTCACAGGAAGACTAAATCTGGAGATTGCCTATAATACAGAATCTTGCAAGTTTGATTGTACTGTGCTTCCTTCTCCTTGTTCTTTAGTGAATTAGGGAGGTTTTTTCCTGAGCTCCTTTCAAATATTACCATCTCCTTTTTTTTTAATGCCTAGCATATCTCTGCCCTATGCCTAGCAAATCCTGGCATATCTCTGTTAAGCTTATCATCCATATTCTCTGTGCAGATTCATTGTATCACAAATAATGGAGGTTAATTTGAGACTAAACAAGCCAAGTGCTTGAATCTGGCACTGTACCCCACTTATTGAAGTATGATGCTCTAATATTTTATTTAATCTTAAACTGATTATTCTGCTCTATTTGTTTGGATTCCCTCTTCTTCTGATGTTTTTCAAGATGTAGGGTGACAGCTCTTTGCCTTGCATTCTTGTGATCAGGGGTGTGTAATTAACTCTGCCCTCACACTTCTTGAAGTTTCTCTTTAATGCAGAAAAATTGTATGTAGAGACAGAATTGGTTAGTCCTATGTAGCTTGAAATTATGCAGTGTTTTGGTATAGCTTAAAAATCTGTAAACTACTGTTCAATTTATAGACATACCTTCTTCTTTGATAACTGTTCAGATTTCCTATCCCGAAAACTTCCTTAATTTTATATTCTATAGAAAATGGGAATTTAATTGTTGTTAAACAGTAGGAACAAATGAAGTGGAAACAAAAGATGGATTGTCCTAGGTAAGAAAAAATTATTCTTAAATATTTGTATTATCTTCTTAACAACAAATTCACAAACTATCAGTGATGCAAATCACAAGTTCTAGTTTGTCTTAATGAAATATTAAATATCCACCCCCTTTTCTTAGTTGCTGTCAACCTTATTTCAACTTGCTTCTAATTTTACTCTCTATTAAATATATTCTGATTCTGAGACTATCTGGTTTATCAGTTCTTCATGTTACACTGATGGGGAGTGAGAGAGGAATTGTAGAGAAAATGGGCCAGTTGTTATTTATTACCCAATTGCCAGGGTGACTTATTCATTGCCTGCATCATCATTCCCCAAAGTACTGCTTTACAGAATGGTGAATTATGTTTCAGGGAAAGAATCAATAAATGCTTTCAGAGCAACATTTGCCATGAGACTCATCTTCTTTTATACATATATGTGTTGCACTAAAAGGTGGGTGTGGTACAATTAACACTGAGGAAAAAAAAGATGGTATATTAAGTGATTTGCATAAGGCATTTGTTTAGATCTGCAATGCAAACCCTAGGAAAACTGGGTTTTGTCCAAATGTATTTACAGTTGATTAACTACTCTTGAGGGGAAACATGAGGGGGAGATGTTTCCTAATTCGGAGCCAAGTGCATTTCCAGTGAATTAACTGCACTGTGAAAAAATGTGGCAAGGAGTTCATGTGTTTTTAAAAAAAAATGTATCATGCCTTAAGACTTTATAGTGAGATGGGTAGCTTGAAGATCCACATTACCCTTGAATTTTGCATCTCCAAAGCTCCATAAAAATAACTGCCAAAATTCTTTTCCTCCGTTTTTTTGAGGGATTGGGGTTGGGGAGAGGTAGAAAAGTAATCAGCATTGTGGCCTTAAACTACAGTTGATATAATTTTAAAAGTAAAAGAAAAAAAATAAGAAAAACAAAATTCCAGCTCTTTCCAAATGTGGGACCTGGAGCTACCTACTTTAAATCATTACTCACCCACTTATTTCCCCTAAAAAAATGAAAACATGGCAAGACACATCTTTTGTTTGTTTGTACGGTGTCAGTCTGAATGCACGCTTTCATAGACCTGCTGCTGTTTAGAAAGATGAGAGAGAAAAGATAATACAAACCAGGGATTGCCAACTTCAGAGAGCTAGAGGACTACACTGGTCACAACCACGTTTCTGTTTTTAATAATTTGATTGGAGGCAAAAAGTTATGTAAATATCTCGAACAGAATTTTCAGTCAAATACTTGTCATCTATTGAATCTTGCTCTTTTGATGCCAAAGCAAGGCAGAGTATTAATGTTGAGATTAGCTTTTTGATAAAGAAAAGTAACTACACTTCTGAAAGTAATCACTATAGTACTGAAGGAGTGTGTCTGTTGTGATGCTTTTAAATGATTTAGTACATCTCTACAGAAATAGAGCACAACAATGATGAAAACTGCCTGGAATGCATTTGGGTCAATGTAAAAGGTAGGGGGATTGAAATTGCCATAGGTGTTTACTATAGGCCACCCAACCAAACACAGGAAATAGATGAACTTTTTGCTAGTCAGTTAACTAAGGTATAGCACTTAGCAATAGCACTTAGACTTCATAGTGCTTTACAGCCCTCTCTAAGCGGTTTACAGGGTCAGCATATTGCCCCCAACAATCTGGGTCCTCATTTTACCCACCTTGGAAGGATGGAAGGTTGAGTCAACCTTGAGCCTGGTGAGATTCGATCTGCCAAACTGCTGGCAGCCAGTGATCAGCAGAAGTAGCTTGCAGTACTGAACTCTAACCACTGCACCACCATGGCTCTTCCTACATACACTGTGGTATGTAGGAAGCACACCACAATAGTAATGGGGGATTTTAACTACCCTGACATCAACTGGGAGGCAACTCTGCACCAAGTGGAAGATCAAACAGGTTCCTGACAAACCTAGCAGATAACTTTGTTTCCCAAAAAGTAGAGAAGGGAACAAGGAGATCAGCCCTATTGGACTTAATTCTCACTAACAGAGATGAAATGATAGAAGGTGTTGAAGCTACAGGAACCTTGCGTGGGAGTGACCATGCAGTATTGGAATTCAACATTATGCAAGCACAAGCAATAGAACAAAGTCAAACTAGAGTTTTGGACTTTAAGAGAGCTAATTTCAATAAACTTAGAGAGAGCTTGGGAAGGATTCCATGAATGAGAATCCTCAAGGGGAAAACAACTCAAGAAGCTTGGGAAATTTTGAAAAGTGAGATTATAAAAGCTCAGTCTAGCACAATACCAATGAAGAAGAAAAATAACAGCTCTCAAAAGAAACCAGCATGGCTGCATAAAGAACTCTTTGACAAATTGAATGACAAAAAGGACAAGTATAAAAAGTGGAAAGAGGGGCACATAACTAAGGCAGCAAATAACTATCAGCAAATAGCCTGAGTCTGCAAAGATGAAGTGAGGAAAGCTAATGCTCACAATGAACAAAGGCTTGCGACAAAAGTAAAAAATAACAAAAAAAAGCTTCTTCCAATATATTAAAAACAAGAAAATAGTCAAGGAAATAATTGGTCCATTGCTGGGAGAAGTGGCAAGAAGGTGACAAGCAACAGGGAGAAAGAAGAACTACTTAACTTGTTTTTTGTCTTTACACAAAGGAAAAAAACAGCCCAACCTATCAAAATAGCACCACAAAAACCGTATTAGGAACACAAATTAAAATAGGGAAGAAAATGGTGAGTACCTGTCTACCCTAGACGAGTTCAAATCACCAGGACCAGATGGATTACACCCCAAGGTTCTGAAGGAACTGGCAGATGTGATCTCAGCACCACTGAACTATATCTTTCAAAGATCCTGGAGCACCAGGGAACTGCCAGAGGACTGGAAAAGAGCTGATGTAGTTCCCATATTCAAAAAAGGAAAAAAATAGATCCAGGAAACTACACCCATCAGCCCTACCTCAATACCAGGGAAAATTCTGGAAAAGATAATCAAGCAATGAATCCGCGAACACCTAGAAGCAAACAAAGTAATAACCAAAAGCCAACATGGGTTTGTCAAAAACAGATCACTAATCTTATTGCATTCTTTGACAAAGTGACAACATTAGTGGACCAGAGGAATGCTGTCGATATAATTTACTTGGACTTCAGTAAGGCATTTGATAAAGAAGACCATAACCTACTACTTGATAAAATAGAAAAATGTGGGTTAGACAGCATCATCACCAGATGAATTCGTAACTGGCTGACCAACCACACTCAACGTGTAGTCCCCAATGGAACTGCATCTACATGGAGGGAGATATGCAGTGGGTACCCCAGGGCTCTGTTTTAGGCCCAGTACTCTTCAACATCTTCATCAATGATTTGGACGAGGGGATAGTTGGGGAACTCATCAAATTTGCAGACGACATCAAGCTAGCAGGAATAGCCAACACTCCAGAAGATAGGCTTAAGATACAGAAGGATCTTGACAGACTTGAACATTGGGCGCTATCTAACAAAATGAAATTCAATGGTGAAAAAAGTAAGGTTCTACATTTAGGCAAGAAAAACAAAATGCACAGGTACAGTATATGTGGTACCTTGCACAATAGTAGTAACTGTGAGAGGGATCTTGGAGTCCTAGTGGACAATCACTTAAATATGAGCCAGCAGTGTGCAGCAGCTGCCAAAAATGCCAATTCTAGGCTGCATAAACAAGGGATAGAATCAAGATCACGTGAAGTGTTAATACCACTTTATAACGCCTTGGTAAGGCCACACTTGGAATACTGCATCCAATTTTGGTCGCCACAATGCAAAAAGGATGTTGAGACTCTAGAAAGAGTGCAGAGAAGAGCAGCAAAGATGATTAGGGGACTCGAGAATAAAACATATAAAGAACAGTTGCTGGAACTCGATATGTCTAGTCTTATGAAAAGAAGGACTATGGATGACATGATAGCCGTGTTCCAATATCTCAGAGGTTGCCACAAAGAAGAGGGAGTCAAACTATTCTCCAAAGCACCTGAGGGTAGAACAAGAAGCAATGGGTGGAAACTATACAGGCTCAATGCCCTTGAAACAGAGATGAGCACCGCACACTATAGTCGCAAACGACTAGCAGAGTAAAATCCACAGGGACTCCTTCCCCTTCCATTTTGGAGAGTTTTGCTCAATGCAGTGATACCTTAACCGCTGCCTGTGACTTTCTAGTCAACCCATTGGACTAAGCTGGGATTTTGTTAATAATTCTGTTAGCCACAGTTGCCTGGGGTTCACATCATATTGTCATAAAACATAGCTTATTAACCATAGTAGCTAAGTTTATCCATTGGACTAAGTAAGAATCATACTCATTATGGCTTAGTATAATAAACTCAGCTAGATATGATGACCCCTGATATGCAGTATATATATATGAAGCAAGTAATTTCTGATAATGTATGATGAGCCATTAAAAAGACAGCCTTGTAGCTAATGCTGATGTATATATAAATTTAGCAAATTAATTGAGAGCCATTAACACATTCTCTTCCCCTCCCCTGTTGTGGATTTGTAATAAGTGGGAAACAATAGAGAAAATTGTCAGTTTTTTTAAAATAGAGGCACAGTTTTAGGATTCTGCAAGGCAACATTTGCAGGAGCAGCTACTCAATCTGGATTTTTGTGCTTGATCAGGAAGCATATGTGGAAATTGAATGGAAATGTGCTTTTTGTTACTCATTTGCATATGTATGGCCTCCAACACTTCAGATTGCATAAGATGAAGAGTCCTTATGTAATAAAAACGGAGGGATGGTCATTTTTTATTGTAATTTAAAAAAGTTCTTTGCGATTCAGAAATCATTGTTTCAGTCTGCATTGCATCACCCAATTGTAGTTCATTTGGGTATAGTTTATCGTATTTCTGATCTATTCTCTGAATTATTAGCAAATTAATTAAAATGCTAATATAGCTTGTGTGTGTGTGTGTATGCCTTCCAAAATATACAATGTTATAAAAGTCACTATGTAAGCACTTAAAATCAGAAATTAACTATAAAGAATGCATTTTTGTAGAACTGAATGTTTTTATTTAAAAAATATGGAAAGCATAGAAGCATAGCACTGAAAGTAAACATGTATTCAACACACACATCATAGACATGAGATAACAATAGTGTTTGGCTTAAAATAATTACTCATCGTCGTCATCTTAACTCATATTTTACAAGATATTTTTGGAATTATGAGGGAGGAAAGAAGAAGAAAGAATGTGAGCAATGCAGTTGGGAAAACATTCCTGGTAAACTAAAGATAGAATTTCAGAAAGTACTGTGGTGTAATAGAAATGGTGACATAGGTTCAATTACGTTATTTTATGGCAGTACAGCATGGTGTGTTATTGATGATATACTATATAATATAAGCCACAGACATTTGGTCCCTGTTCAGTGAATTTTAAGACACTGAACCTAGGAAGGCTTTTGAAAATTGTCAATAAAAGAAACTATTCATGCACAAATTCGATTGTCACACTGAGTCACCCTGCTTCCAATGGCTTCGACAGCAACTTCCATGTATTTATAGGGGGTAGCAGCCAGGTGAAGAGATCATGGGAACCAGAGAAAGTTGAAGGAATTGCTGAAGCTGATTACTAGAGTACATGTGGATGGATTAATAAATAATAGTGAATGTTTGTGGTTTTGCTTTTTTGTCTTTTATTAGGAGATAACAAAATGTATTTTTAACTTTCTCCATTTCATAGGTATTGAGTCCTTATTTCTACCATTTGGGAAAAAAAATTGTCTGGACCTTGTCTAAAGCGCAACTGAAACTTCAAAAAAAAGATGTTTGCCTCTAGTGCAGTGTTTCCCAACCTTGGCAACTTGAAGATGTCTGGACTTCAACTCCCAGAATTCCCCAGCCAGCATTCGCTGGCTGGGGAATTCTGGGAGTTGAAGTCCAGACATCTTCAAGTTGCCAAGGTTGGGAAACACTGCTCTAGTATGATTGTTACTACTGATATCATTTTGGGTAAAATCTGAATCACCAAAATAATTTCATGGCCTGGTCTTAAGTTCTTCCCAATAAAAATTAATACACAGACAAAAATGAACATTAAGAATAGCGTTTTCTTTTTAAGGTAATAATGTCATTGCTTCCAATGATCATTATGCAGTGAATCAATCCTGCAACTCACCCTTCTTCATGTCAGCTCATGGAGTGCCTATCTGCCGTTTTGATGTGTTACTGTCAGTATCACACAACAAAGAAACCTGACACACAGTATTCTGATTGAATTCTCTGCGTAATGCTTCATTAAATGTGGTCTGCATTATTCTTTGGAAGATGCGGTCATCAAGCTTGAAATTAAGATTCCCTTCAATATTATCTCCTATCTTTTGCAATATCCTTTTCTTGGTATTTTAAAGATTTGTGGAATAGAAAAAAAAACTGCATTTATTATTTAGCTTATATGATGAAACCATGTGTGTTATGTTAGTGGGTTATACCTAGTGGAAGCTAGACAGCCATCTGTCTGGAATACTTTCAATTGGATTTCTGCATTGAATAAGAGGACTGAGCTTGGTGGCCTGCATGGCTCCTTGTAAATCTAAGTTCTAAATTCACCTGTTAGATTTATTTCCTACTTGTAACAGCTAAAAGCAGTAGCATGGCCCTTGCTCAAAATGAGAATGAAGTCCCTTCTTAACCCTCAATATATGATGGTTCATCTTATGATAGTCCCGAAAAAAAGTGATTTACTATCAGTCTTTGCACTTACGACCATCACATTGCAGTCACACGATTGCAATTTAGGTGCATGGCAACTAGCTTAACATTTACTATTGGTTGCAGTGTCCGGTGGTCGTGTGATTGTGTTTTGCAACCTTTCCAGCTGGTTTCCGACGTCAATTGGGGAAGCTGGGTTCACTTAACAATTGTGTGATTTGCTTAACCATGGTATAAATGATTTTAAAATCAGATCTGGTCATGTGTAATGATTGCCTTGTAAGGCAACCAAAATTCCAGTTCCATTGTAGCTGTAAGTAGATAACTACCTAATTTAAATCTGATGCTTCTTTTTCCCACCTTTCCTATGGCTTAATGGACACCTTGTTTTGCATGTGGCTCTTGCACAGGAATTTCTAGGTCCCAGCATCACCCCTCACCACAATGAGAATGAGAGAAGAATGAAAGAAAGGAAAGGAAGAAAGAAAGAGAAAGAAAGAAAGAAAGAAAGAAAGAAAGAAAGAAAGAAAGAAAGAAAGAAAGAAAGAAAGAAAGAAAGAAAAAAAGATCCAGAATTTTAATTCTGCTTTGGATCAAATCCTAATGCTACATTTATATTATTCATCAAGTATGCTATGTATTATTATTATTATTAGAATAGCAAATGTTTTATTAATAACATTAACCTAGGAAAAGTTTTAGATCTAGGATATGTTAAAAGATGAAAAAATATAGATATAAGCATTTTATTAAATCCTAAAGTACTGATATTTGTTTGGAACCTGGCTTGAA
Source organism: Diadophis punctatus similis (assembly GCA_023053685.1). Classification (NCBI taxonomy): domain Eukaryota; kingdom Metazoa; phylum Chordata; class Lepidosauria; order Squamata; family Dipsadidae; genus Diadophis; species Diadophis punctatus. Next base: position 2,837,305 of record JALIGW010000028.1, on the reverse strand, counting down.
TCCAAATTTTTTTCCCCCAATAGAATATATTAAAGTCTATGTCACTATTTGTGAATAAACTGTTTCACAGTTGTGGCCAATAGCTCACTTTTACCAAAAAAAATCCCTTTGTATTTTTGTAAAATCTCCCTATGCGTTTATTTTGTTATGGTAAATAAATGACAAGTCATTGTTAAACTCTAATTTCTTTTGATTTATCACAGTTAATTTCATTTCTTTATTTCATTTTCTCTTCAGAGATTTTTACTCAAATACTATTAAAATTGCAATTTGCAAAATCCTTTGTTAATGATCATTTGAGTGACTCATTAGTAATTGGTTCCTTTCAGCTGAAAGTAATTGCTTTATAATCCTTAATGACATGAAAACTGAAATACATGTTTTGTAATATTCTTGTATTATGGAATATAGAACTTGGCATTCAAAGAATCCCATATACAACCAAGCATAATTTTTTTAGTATCACCAGATTGCTTCCTCCCATGGACAAATGATTGTAGCTTTCATGTTGGAAATAATGGAAACAGGAAAGACCTTAAATTCATAAAAGTGTACATACTTTGTTATTCCAGTGGTCTCTATTTAATTTTGAAATGTGGAAATGTTCCAGTTCCTAAATGGGTATTTTTGTACTATTGATGTGTTTCTGAAGATTTGATAAAGTAAGGTTTTTTAATAATTTGATGATGTGATGTTATTTTCTTTGAAGGATCAGATTGTTCTTTATAGATAACCATGTTCTCAACATGACGCTTAAAACTCTGGTTCGTAACTTCACTCTGAATGTAAAAACTTTTACTAGTGTGGGACATTTAATGGGCCCCCTTAATGAACTCTATATATCTAAAAGGCCCATTTCCTGTCTGAAGCTTTTAAAAAAAACAGTAGAAAAGGCTACAGACTGAAAACTTCTGCTTTTGTTTAGTCTGGGGTAGAATTATTGATGTACTTTCATGCTCCGTGAATGATTTTATGACTATTTTCCCCCTTTCTATTGTATTTATCATTGACTCCTATAGCTGTGGCTTAGTTACTTAAGCACTGACTGAGCTTGTGTATGCCCTCTATAAAATCTACTGTGTAATCTCATTTGTAGGTTTATTTATCTAATTTAAGTTCTCACTAACATCAGGATCCAAAACACTATGGGGAAAATATACTTTTGTAAGTCCTCCTTCTTGTTCATCTGAGAATTTGTTGTTTCAGATTGAGGAATGCTATGGAAATTACAGAAGGAAATTGCAGAATCTTTGCTATCAGTAGAGAATCAGCTGTCAGATTCTACCCATCAGGTGATTGATGGCAAATGGTTATTGGGATCTATCCTTAGTATCTGACTTACAGCGGAAATATCATGATTTCCGCTATAGCTTCATTAATTTACTGAAATGACAAATAGGTGAAGGTGTTTTGTGTGCAATTTTGACTTCCATTTGTTCCAAACAAATATTTGTGAAATAAAAAACAAATGCAAAACAAAAGTTTGATGTTTATTTTTGGCAGTTACCTCAGGATCTTTGCATCGCTACAACTTCAGTCTCTTTTGAAGGACTTTGCTGCTAGGAGCAAGAAAAGATTAGATGTATGGCAAATAGATATCATACCCATTTTTTATAATAGCCTTCCCATCGTAGCAACCACCAGATTTGAGGATAATAGATCTTAGGTGGTTACCCTCCCTGTTAGCCCTCTAGCAGGGCTGGGTTCCAACTTACCTCGCCGCCGGTTCGCTTCCTCCGGTGCAGCATGGCCGCGCCTCGTGCAGTGCCAAAAATTCTCAAAAAATTCAAAACAAAAAGCCAAAAACAAGATGGCGGCTTCTGCGCATGAGCAGCAGAAGAAAAAGATCAGGAAAAAAATTCCCCCAAAAATTTTTTCCAAAAAAAGATGGCGGCATCCATGGACTGGCACCGACAGAACCGGTTCCTTGACGTCATCGTGACGTCACCAGCGGTTTGCTACCGGTTCGGGCGAACTGGTCCAAACCAGGTGGAACCCACCTCTGCCCTCTGGATAGTGATGTATAAGGGGAAGCTGTTTTATACCTCTAAGGCTAACCACTTATTCCACAGCAGCAAAATCAGCAAAGAGTCCTTTGATGCCGTAATTCGCTGGGTTCCCAGTTAATGCCATGCCAAATTCATGCAAATTACAATTTGGTTTAGTGCCATTTTTGAACCCAGCAATGACTGACTTGCACATTTTAAAGACCTGAGGCATTGAGAAGACCATGGGGACATAGACTGCCTTTGGAACATTGTGGGTAAACTTTTGGCCTTAGACTGTCACTTACTGTTTTTACCCAATTCGCTGCTTCCCCAATTACAGAATAGCATTTCATTGGAGTTGTGAAAAGCACCCTTTCTCCTACAGGGTGGCAGACATCCTGTAACGCCTTCCAGGGCTGTAGTAATGTTACTGGATGAGAAAAATGAGGGAGGATGGTAACCTGATGAAATAGCACTCATATCTACTTAGGTTGATTGTGAAATTGTAAAAATAAATATCTGAATCAGGGTTGGTTTTATTTATTATTTGGCACAATGATACTTGCCAAATTGAAAACTTGTATCAAATGTGAATTCATATTATTCTTTAATATTATGCATATTATTATTTTATATAATTTGTCTGTTTATCTCATATTATCTGATTTTGTTGGTCTTAAAGGAGCATGCATGTTTGCAAGTATAATTATAAGCTTTACCTAACGCACGTTCAGTTTAATAGTGTATTGGCATAGTAACCCTTTTTTCTAATTGCTTTTTTAAAAGTGATAATTTGATTTTTGTACGTAATGGTTTTCCAAAGATAGATATTATTAAGGTGATGAGCAGCTCTGTTTGGCTTTATGCTTATCAGTAACCTTTACTCATAATGTGATATTGTCTGAATATCTTATTTGGTTCAGCTTTCCTTAGCTCTGATGAAGCCTTAGGCTGCTGTTTCTTTGAGTTACTGATAATTTTTTTATCTGATTAACTGACACATTTAGTTGAAATCAACACAGCCCTTAGGCTGGCCATGGATTTAATTTAAAAAGTATCAAAGGTTTGCACTGTCTGCTTTTTAATCATCATGTTTATCAGGCAAAGAAAAAAAAACCCCAAAAGCACTATAGGGAGAGGGGTTATCTTAAGGAGCAGTAGCTTGGGAAATTGACAAAAACTACAAGGTAATTTACTGCTAACTTTCACTTTCATTAATATAACATTTCCCACTAATAATTACAGTGCATGTAATATACTAATTAAATGGAAAGCATTGTCACTAATTTTCTTCTTGCTGAACTCAAAGAATTGTGTAACAAGAGGATTAAAAACCACATGTAGTTATACTGTTTTTAATTCATAAGTCAATTGGTAGCACATAGTATTTTAATAATATATTCTGTTAGTTTATTTTAAAAAATAAAAGTAATCCTTAAGGTGTCTATATAGAGTTTTTGTCCCTCCTACTTCTTTTTTAATATATTTTAAGTAAAACCATGATCAATAGGCATTTAAATTTTTACTTAAATGAGCAACATTCATTTATGAACAGTTATTAACTTTAGAATACGTTTCTGTGGTGTGACGGTCATATTTTGGCAAAAAGCCAAGGTTAAAATAATGTTTTGAGTAGACTTTGTTTAAGGGAGTAGTTATTTGTTTTCCATTGGAAGTAAGAACAGCATTACTGAGGTAAAGAGATGCACAAAGCGATAAAGCTGCCCTTATTTTATTCTCTATTTGCAATGAATTTAACTATAACTGTAGTGGTGGCAATTCTTTTGCCACAAATTAATGCCTGCCTGACAGCATTAATTGGGTGGTGGAATTAGTTCTATTCTGGCATATTTCTCAATAACATTCTTAACTACAGGTAACCATCAATGGAGCCTGCCCATTATGGTCCTAAGTGATGATGCTTGTAAAATGGGTCATTCATATGACTGATCCAAGTCAATAACTTTTTTGGCAGTCATTAAGCAAAACAATTGTTCACTATGGGATGGTTTTGCTAAAAATTGAAAGTGTTGATTTTTGGCAAAAATATAAAATGCAGTCACATGACCATGGGAAACTTTAAATTGCCATAAATGCAAGTCATTGGAACTTTAGAACTGAGTTGTTAAGTATCCCAGTAGAAATCTGTTGTGATTTTGAATGGTTGCTAAGCCACCAGTCATGAGTCCAGGGATAACTGTATAGTTGAAACCAATTTATGTTGCCTCTTAATGAAAGTTTGAACTTAATGTCAAATTGCTGCTTAAAAACAAGAAGGTGATCTGTTGTTATCCACTATCTTGACATAGAATAGAAGGCTTCTACGGCCATCTTCAAAGAGTCACATTAATATGTGCAGGAAAAATAACCTTCATGTGTGAAGGGTCTGAAGGATCATGATATAAGTGTTAAGATATTCATGAACTGGGAGAGCCATGTTAACAAGGTTAGCCAATGAATAGGCATAGCAACTGAGTCACCCAATAGGAGTTAACCACTTCTGAGTCTGTGCAGAGAATTGAAACTGGAACTTAAGCTTAAGGCTGGGCGTGGCTCCAGTCCTCTCTGCTCTCTTTGCACTCTCCTCTCTGAACTCTGCTGAAATGAAACTAACTCTCCTGCTTGTGTTTTACTTTAAACTGTTGCTACATGGAAGAAGAACTCTGCTAATGGTATTGTAAAATCATCTTTTATTATGTTTATAAAGAAGTTATTGAATCCAGCTGAATCAGTCATCTATGTGTGCTTCTGGAAATTGATTTTTCTGCAACAAACTTTAATAATAAGGAAATATACGTCTGTGTTTGGAAGAATGTTGACATCTTGTAATCAAAACTTGGGAGGAGAGGCTTATCAGGGATGGAAAATAAAAATACAAACTCTAGTCACTGTCAGTGACTTCATGGACATTTCTATAAAGATTTCTTGGCAACAAAAGGAAATACAGTATTTTACTTCTTGCTGTCATTTTTTAATAAACTTTTTGTGTAGTATTCCCTGTTGAGCTCCCATTCAGGTCTGACTAACCAAATCTGTCAAATTAGTTTTTTGACATCAGAAAATACCAGTATTTTTGCAGTATATTTTGCAAGCTGGTGCAAGATGAAGCAGCCAAACTGACAGTTGGGGAAACCCATTATATGCAGTTACCCCGGTCCTAAGATTGCTGTACTGGTTACCATGAGGCTTGTAGGTCCAATTCAACATGATTGTGGCTCTAAGATACTGTATGTATGTGTTTATTTCTCTCTCACACACATCATAAATCAAAGATTAATTTGTTCATCTAGATTCCACAGAATTCTTTGTGGTTGATCTAGCATATATATCTTTCACTTTTCATTTTTCTCAATAAGTCTTAAACAAATGTGAGTTTAAGTGATAGTTACAACTTTTAACATTTGATATACTGCTGCTCATACAAGTGCTCTAATCAAATAAAACTATAGACAACATCAAATAAACCACAATACAGCAGGTAAAACTTTTGTTCCATCTGTTCTTAATTATTAAATGATACCTTTCCTGGACTCTGTAGAAACTATAGCCTTCTAATTCTAGCTTTGTTACTGTTTGCATATTGAAGCTCATTCACAATAGCTCTTCAGTCTTTAAGGACAGCTTTGAAGGGAATATAAGACCTATATTTGGAAAAAGGGATGAGCAAAAACCATCCTTTTGAACTGTGATGTACACCCTCCAATCTCACCCACAGAAAATCACTTCCTGAGAACTCAGAGCTTTATGGCAGAAAACAATACACAGGATATGTGACTATAGGCATCCACAGGGGGACAAAGAGAGATTAGTGACATCATATGACATCAACAAATTGTAGCTCCTGTGTGACAGCTGCTTTGGTCATGCCCAGTATAATTGAGGTGGTATAAAAATAATGTTAAACAAAACAAAATAAAGTATAAAAAGGAAGAACACTGGAGGCTTTTGGAGGAAGCAAAGTTTAAGAAATAACACAAATTGTGTCATACATTTTTCAAAATTCAGTTTAAAAAAAACATTGTTCTGGTGTTTAAGAATTAATATGCTTTGTGGTATTCAATGTGTATTATATATAGGATGGATGCCATATATTTCCCCTTTGAATAAAACAGAAAGTAGGATTTTATTTCTTGTTTATTCAACAATAGTTAAAGAAAGAAGCTTTGAAAGATTTCTATTAATGAATTCTCCATCAAAATACTGTTGCCCGCGCTACACAAATAATATGAGAACTTTGGTGGCTCATTATGTTGCATTTGTCAAAGCCCATTTGATTGTGCTGCCGTTCTTAATCTCCATTTCTGCCTCTTCAAAAGCCAAGTCTCCCTATAGCAAAAAAAATATATATCTTTTTTTTTGCTTTCTTGTGGGCCCTTCTTACATTTCTTCTTGCTTTTTCTTTCCCCTCTAGGGACAGGCTTCCTGATACCTGAGTCTTCCAGTGACTTGGGAATTCTCCTGCACTCTAAGCGTTTTCTTTCTTACCAAGGCTAGAAGGCAAGGGAACTTGTTAAGTAAAGTTCTAGGTACCTGAAGCAGTCCTTCTCATTGTTGTACACACCGCAGACTTTCTCTGAAATCAATATAGCTGGAGGCTTTTTGTTCTTGGTTAATGAGAATTTCATTTGTCATTAATGTACATTTGAAGAGACAGAATTCACCCTTGTCCTTAACTTTTCATCCTGTCTTAGGAAAGGGGGACACAGAGAAAGTTCAGAATTTGAGAATGTATTCCTTCATGGCAGGAATAAATAACATCAGATTAAAACAAGTTAAGCAGTAATACAGGTAGTCCTCGAATTACGACCACAATTGAGCCCAACATTTATGTTGCTAAGTGAATTTTGTTAAGTGAATTTCACATTTGTTAAGTGAACGTTGTCCCATTTTATGATCCTTTTTTGCCACAGTTGTTAATTGAATCATTGCAATTGTTAAATTAGTAACACCGATTAAGTGAATCTTGCTTTCCCATTGATTTTGCTTGTCAGATGGTTGCAAAAGAGGATCACATGACACAGGAACTGCCATAAATATGAGTTAGTTGCCAAGCATCTGAATTTTGATCATGTGACCCTGGCAATGCTGCAAAGGTCGTAACTGAAAAATGGTCATAAGTCACTTTTTTCAAAGCTGTTTTAACTTTGAATGATCACTTAGCAAACTTGTAAGTTGAGGACTATCTGTTCTTTATTTGATTACATGTAAAGTGAATACTTCCTTTCTTCCATTGTGGATAAAAATGGATTTATTGCTGAATATTAACTCTGTACTTTTGAAACCTACATTAATCAACAGATGCTGCATTCAGATTATGTTTAGTTCTCATTTCATTCCCCCCACAAGTGCTACAGATTTCAGTGCCTTAAATCACCCTTCTATTTTTTAAATACAATATCAAATGTACCTTTCTGTATTTGTTGTGATTAATGACTTTCATCAATAATACTTATCAGTTTAAGCATCTGTAGATTTTCTGCCTCTATATCATGAAATAAAAATCTTTTATTTATTTATTTATTTATTTATTTATTTATTTATTTATTTATTTATTTATTTATTTATTTATTTATTTATTTATTTAATTGTTCTTATAAGCCACCCAATCCCGTAGGACTCAGGGTGGCGTACAACAGAAAAAAAGAACAATCAGCAAACACTATAAAACAATTTTAAAAATTAAAAAAGTTAAAAACCAGTCATCCATGGGGGCATTAAGATCTATGTTCACTCCATTTTATGACACTGTTAAGTTATAATTTCTTTGATATTTTTTTTAAACAGAATGAATATCACATCTTAGAGTGGGGTGGTCATAGATTTATATAGACATTATAGGACAGTGATGGCGAACCTGTGGCACGCGGAGCCATATCTGAGGGCACGCGAGGTGTTGCCCTATGTCAGCTCCAATGCACATGTGCGCACTGGCCAGCTGATTTTCGGCCTTCTTTTCGGCCATTTTTCGCCGTCCCCAGGGTTCAGGAAAGCCTCCTGAAGCCTGGGGACGGTGAAAAACGGCCAAACGGGCCTACCGGAAGTCCGGAGGTTTCAGTGTGGCCTGTGCACATGCGCGGGGGTGGCAGCGCAGGGGTTGTGCGTATGCGGGGGGGAGGGCATTGCATTATGGGTGTGGGCACGCACACGCGCGCTATTGCGCGCGTGCGCACCCTTTTGGCACCCGAGTCAAAAAACGTTCGGCATCACTGTTATAGGACATGCCATATAATACATAGAGTATCTTTTAAGAGTGAGAAAAATTAGCATTGGTGTGATGTGAACCATGTGGAAGTGTGCGTCATAATGGGCCAAAATCCCCCTTCAAACTGTTTCTTGAATTTGCTAAGATAGAATGTCCTCCCAAAGGCTTTGCATAACTGCTTCAAGGATTATCTCACAGCAAAAAATGTGAGGGTATGTATGTACTGAAAACATTTCTACTGGATAGCCACAGGAGCACATCCCTGATATTTATATTCTCAGAGACGTTCTTCCTTTAAATTCGCTTTTAATTAGAAAATTGTTTGACTGTAGCAAGTGGCTTCATTTCTCTAAGGAAATCACTCATAATTATGCATTTTCCCTTGTGCTGGCCTTGCATTACATCTCCTACTATTTCAGTTGTTTCACAGCTGACAAAGGACAATGTGAGATGCATTTTCGTAGTTCCAAGACAGCTGCACTTGTTGGTTGCTTTTTTCGCAATATAGTTTGAGTCTGCGGGATTGGCCATGTAAGAGAGGGCATAGCCCACAGCTAAATAATGGGCATAGAAGGAAACTCAGAAAGGATCCTCCCTACTTACCAGATTGTAAAAGGGTGGTGGGAGATTTGAAGGTTACAAATTACTTAATGAAAAGTATACACCCTCCGGCAATACGTACTCTAATAATGTTTTATATAGTTGAAATATAATAATGGGAAAATCCTGCTGAATCAGTTAATATACTTAGGTAGCCCTGTATTCTGCTCTTAAAGTATTATAATAGATATTTATGATAAGCTTATAGCCAAGATAGAGCAGTTCCCCAGGTACCAATATGATTAATAGCCATTAGTAGCATAATCTCTCTGAATGTGTATAATCCACTTTTAAATCTGCTGATAATTATCACTATTTTTGTGGTGGCAAGTTCCATAGCTTGACTATATACAGGGTAAATTACATCTGGGTCCTTCCCAAATTCCCTGTTGCTCTGTTTTGTTAATGACTGCATATACTGGTTGTTTAATACTATGAATACTTTTATTCATCTTTGTATGGTTTCCATATCTTGCTGGCATTATTTTCTAATCTTTGAGTACCAATGTTGCTTTCTGATTGAATGGGAAATTAACCTCATGCTTTGGTGATATTTGTCCTGGTGCTAATAACAGAATGATTAATTGTACAATTTTTAACATTTCTTTTGCATTAAAGCTATAACTCTAGTATATCAGTTTTGCACATAGCAATAATGGGAAGGAAGAGATCTTTCAAAAACATGGCAGTAGCATCCTAACACTTGTTCCTATAGCTCAGAAAAACAAGTAGCGCCTTTTAGAAATAAGCAGCGGAAGATGCATCCATTTGAGGCTCACCTCTCATTATAGGTAGTCCTCGCTAATAAAAAAAGTCACATGACGTACCACTTATTGACAGCACTTCCAGCAATCCCACTTGCTTTTGTTAAGTGAGGTCCATGCAGGTTGTTAAGCAGGGTCTCACATGAGTACGGCTTCCGAATTCCTGCTGGCTTCCCCATTGACTTTGCTTGTTGGAAGTTGGCAGGGAAGATTACAGATTGCAATTGTGTGCCTGTGGGATGCTGCAATGGCTCTAAGGTCAAGGAGAGGTCATAATTACCACTTGTTCACCACTGTTGTAAATTCAAACAGATGCTCAGTGTATTGTTGAATGAGGATCCCCCTCTACTTTTGCTTGAGATTTCTTATAAGAACAAAATGAAGTTACTAATCAAGTCACAAACTACAATTATACAGGGTTATTTGCTGAACCCCTTTGCAACAGCTTTGTAAGTGAAATAATGCCAATTCAGATATTTTGCACAATAGGTTATATACAACAAATTTTTGAAAATCTTAGATTTGGAATAATCGATTAAAAATATCTCAATAGTATGTTGCTTACATAAAATAGAATTTCCAATAGACATACTGTAATTCTCAAATTATTCTATATAGTGTGTAACATAATAAGACTGCAACTTACTATATAAAATATTATCCAGATCCAAAGATACACACACACACACACACACACACACACACACACACACACACACACACACACAAATACACCTGAGTGAAATTAAAGGGATCTCTTGTTAATGGCTACTGATTTATGTACTGAAGAAATTTTTGTTACTGCTTTGCAGATTTATTTTAAATTTGTTTTTATATATTAATGTTTTGCAGGATAAAGAAGGGGTAGAAGCTGTTTCAGTAGGGGCCATTCTTTCAGATTATCAACGAGTCCGCGTGGAAAATGTGTAAGTAAAATAAGACATTGCTTACAGTGTAAGGGCAACATGTCATACATGGCCACAAAGCTATTGATTTCTGTGGTGTGGGCTAGATCAGAAACATTATTGCTTTTATGTCAAATAAGATGGCATAGTAATAATGTTTCATTAAATATTTCATTAAATGTCTACATAGTGCTAAACATATAATTATCAAATCAAAAAGACTGAACTCTTAAAAATGGGAATCCTATCAAGAAAGGGAAAATAAGCTATATGTTTCCTATCTTTTATGGGCTTTTCTTTTATAACAATATAGATTTCATGAACCAAAGCACATCCTTTCCTGTTAAACCTTGCAGTAATTTATCTAAACATGTAAGAGATGAAAGAAAACTAATACATTTACCTCCATAACTTTAAATAAGGGTATTTTGATAAAATAAATATGAAAATAATCCTTTTGTAATCTATTGTCACCTGTATTTACTTCATCTCCATTTGCTACATACTTTGCAACTGCCATTTGGATGGCTTGTAAATTGTGAAATCTAAAATTGTCATATTGCAGGAAAATTTCCTTCTTGTGACTTCAAACTCTACTCAGTCAGTTTTGAGTGTTGTAATATAAAGTTCTGAGTTCAATGATACATGGTTTAAGACGATCCATGTGAATAACATGAATTTTCTTGACAAAACCTGAGTTTTGAATTTATTTAGTTTTGCGATTATATTCCATTCCATGGACTGACACTGCACTTCTGTGTCACAATGATGAGCCCATATTTCAGCAGCTATCATGAGGCAGTTTAAAAAATTCATTCTTGTATTATGACAAGAATTGTTGCAAATTTCAACTCTTGAAGCTTTCGTTTGTGCTGTCAGCTTGGGTGGAAGCCATCCTGCACAAAACTTCTGAAGAACTGTTCATAAAAACTTCTCTTTGAGTGATCTGTCAATTGTCCTTAATCAGTTCATCAACCTTTCTCATGTGTTCTTGTTGCTATCGCACGTTATCCTTTTTGACCAGTTCTTCTTGGTTCATCGTTACATTTTTGGCCCAGCAATGAGCATACTCACATCACCATAGTCATCACCATAAACAACCTGCATTCAGCAATTGAAGATGCACCTTGGATAATCAAATCTTCAAACATTGTACATTGCTTAAAGCACACTGATGGGTGTTCACCACAAGTTTCCATTTCCCAAACAAGTTACTTTTCTCCATAGTGGGTTGAGATAGCATCCAGGAATGGGTTAACTCTCACCTTCAGCTGATTGGACTGAGTCTGTCAGAGCTGAAAAAACCCCTCCTGTTACTAGGGCCTCCAGCTTTCGACTCAGTCCTCAGCGTGGACAGACATGCGAGAGCATTTCTCCATACCTGAGTGCCATTTCAACCCTCATTGTTAATAGTGATTGTAGAATTGTGAGTTTCAGCTGACTCAGCTTGTCATTGCAGTGAGTAATTGCTATTTTTATCTGGGCGGATTTCTCAGCTTGTTTTTTGGACTGTTTTCTGGAATGTCGTTAGGATTGCGATTTCTGCTTCGAGGCCAGCCACTTTGGTGGCTCGGAGCCTCTCTCCAAAAGCCCGTTTTTTGGCTTCTCCTCTCTTCAGGACTTAGCTTGGTTAGTGTCTTTTAGCCCTTGGTGTGTGTGACAGGAGAGAGTGAGGCTCCAGAGCTCTCTGGAGCGAAGCGATCAGTTGCGGCAGCCATTTTGAAAGCCGCACTTTAAAAAACTGTTTTCCTTTTGCCGTTCCAACTGCAATTTCTCTCGTCGGCTGCTAATTGTCGCCTGGGGGTGCCTGCCTTCTCGCGAAGCATCACGTTCACTTAATCCCCTGGCACGTTGCCCATCGGGGCGAAGCTAGTGAGCCGGCCGAAAAGATCGCTCAGGGCAGTACAGAGGTCTAGCGCTCCATGTTTCCCCCCCAACTTGCCACCATTAACAGGAGTCGCACGCTCCACACAACGGCAACTTCAAAGTCAGTGGCCATTGTAGGGGTCTAGCACTCTGCTTAGGTCCTTCCCTCATGGCTGACAAATCAGAATCAAGGGGGCGCAAAAGATCAGCCTCAGCCAATTGCCCTGACTCTCAGGGTAGTAGAGCCGACAAGCGCTCTAAAGCCACCGAAAAAGACAAGCGCAGGAGGGATAAGGCCCTCAACAAAATATACGAGAGGTCTGATAAGAGGGGCTGTCTCTCTACCTTCCAGCCGGAGGCCCGCCAGTCCGCTCCTGTCCCTTCCAGGGCCCCCTCCATCGCGGGCTCTGTGGATGACATGTCTATCAATGTCCATGTGTCCAACGCCGATCAAACTGACCTCTGGGGTCCCCCCCGACAGGTCCATTGCTGTCGCCCAGCAAGCCACATAGGCCAGGGCTGCCCCCCTCAGCCACTTTCACCCCGACCACAGCCGGACTCAGGCCAGATTCCGAACCAGTCCCAACGGCCTTGTCCGACATACAATCGATAATAGTGGACGCTGTCAAACAGGGTATCACAGAGCGTATACAACAAATCCATGCGGAATTCCTGCCCCCAGCTCAGTCATTTGAACATGGATTCGACCTGCACCATTTGTACCCAGGGACCGGGATGATTTGCACGAGGGCTACGCCTCGGATCGTTCTTCTCACGGTCAGGACCAAGCGTCCAATGACGGGGGGTGGCATTATGATTTGGAACTGTCAGAGGACGAAGGGTTGCAACAGGAACAACCTCCCTTCGTAGGTCTTTTCCCGCCCAGCCTGTTCAAGTTGTTGCTGCACAAGGCCATTGCATTGGCGAACTTATGCAGTCACCTGCCCGAACCGTAGAGGAAACATACGGGGCCTTTGGACCCCCTTTTCTCCCAAACCATCGTACAGGCTGATGTAGTACCTGCCCCTCAACTATTTGTCGATGCTGTCCAACAACAATGGTCAGCGCCGGCAGCTGGCCCAACTCCAACAACAATGGACAGGAAATGGACATTATGAATGTTAGATGCTCTTTTTAATTTTTGTAGTTTTTAATTGTTGTGTCTTTTTTTTATATTGATAAATGGACTGGACATGTTGTGAGCCGCCCAGAGTCCCCTGGGAGTTGGGCGGCATATAAATCCATTTAAATAAAAAATAAATAAATAAATAAATAAATAAATAAATAAATAAATAAATAAAAAATAAATAAATAAATAAATAAATAATAAATAAATAAATAAATAAATAAATAATAAATAAATAAATAAATAAATAAATAAATAAATAAATAAATAAATAAATAAATAAATAAATAAATAAATAAATAAATAAATAAATAAATAAATAAATAAATAAATACTACAATGTGGGGCCAGGCCTAATGGGGGTCCTCCTGACTCCTACTGTGGACACTCCGGTTGTTGCATTACACCAGTTGGCAGCCATGCCTGGTGAACCGGAAGAGCTACTATGCTCTGAAGACCGCAGGACGGAGCAAACGCTGCACAAGCCTCATCTGTCTGCAGCGTGGGTTGTCAACGCCACCACTGAGGCCTCGTTCTTTACCCGCACTTCTCTCCTTTGGCTGCGTCAGCTACAGGACAGACTTCCATCGTCAGATGCCAGGGCCCATCAGGACATTAACAAACTGATTGCGGCAGCCCAATATTCAGCGGATGCTACACTGAACTCGGCACGCTTCGCGGCTAAGGCCATCGCCTCGTCAGTTGTAGCCTGCCGCATGCTCTGGCTCCGAAACTGGCACGCTGATGCATGCCACAAATGGCGCCTTGCCTCTGTCCCCTTTTTGGGACAACAGTTATTCGGAGAGGCTTTAGATCCCATCTTAGTGGAATCAAAGGCTGGAGGCCAAGCAACAGGAGGGGGCTTTTCAGCTCTGACAGACTTGGTCCAATCAGCTGAAGGCAAGAGTTAACCCATTCCTGGATGCTATCTCAACCCTACGAGAAGAGACGTATCAGGTAAGACCAATGCCCCTTTTCACAGTAACTTTTCACCAATAGAATAAATGCTTAGGAATGCATCAGAGGGACAACTTCGATGTTTAAGTTAAACTTGTGTAAATAATGTTGCTATAGTGGTCCCAAATGATACTTTCTTTTGTGATACTATGAATGCATGTGAACTGCTTGGAAAATATTTATTTTTATTACTTGAAATCTTTTTATTACTTGAAAATAACATATGAAACTTATCTTCTTACACTATTATTTTAAGATCTAATTAGCAACTTTTGACATGGTACTGAAATGCTGCGATGTTTTTTGTCTTGTTCATTTTATTTTAGACAGTTGGAACTAATTGCATGACATTCTGATATTTCTTTGGTATTCCAGTTTAGCCATGTAAAATATATAA